>VDFB02037482.1:0-66524 GCA_007258455.2 Sequoia sempervirens | reverse complement strand
GATTAAGAGAATAGGCAAGCATATGAAGAGGGGTATTCATTGTGTTCCACCTCTTTGTCACAATAGGCCTAATATGGTCCTCATAAAATCTCAACTCAGGTTCCTTTTGACAAATAGCTTGCTTCATTTGGTCAAGCATGCTATCAAAAGTCTCATATATCTCTCCCAAGCTAGGAGAGTCTGTATTTGCATACCGGATTACCCTCACAGCTGGTGATATGAAAGAGCAAATATACCTACAAGCAACAAATTAAATTTAAATATTAGAACTTTTAAAATACAAACTACAAAGTAAAACAAAGTGTAACAAATTCAAAATTTCAAAAACAATTTAAATTTTCAGATTTCTTACTTGATAGTGGCCCACCAAGTTTCATTAAGTACTCTATCTCTCACTTCCTTGCCTTCATTTGTCGTCGACAGATTCCACTTTTTCCAATCTGCACAAACAACCATGGCTTGTAGAGCATCTTGGACATCCAACATCCTCTCCAGCAAAATATAGTAGCTAGCATATCTAGTCTCAACTGGTTTGAGGAATTCTTTCTTTGAATAAGACCGAAATAGTGCGTGTGAAGTGTGATGGTTGCATACAAACATTTGTATGCCTCTAGCCTCTACAACTGCTGCCCTCACCCAATCTATTTTTCCAATGTCTTTCAAAGCATTATTCAAAGCATGTACACAACATGGAGTCCAAAAAATATGTTTGTAAGCATTCTCAACCATCAAACCTGCTAGCTTACAAACACGAGTTGAATCTGTCACAACCTGCACAACATTAGAAGGCCCAACCTCCTCTATGGCCTCCCTCAAAATGCCAAACTGAAAATCAGCATCCTTACACTTCCTAGAACAATCAACAGCTCAAAGAAAGTATGAACCAGCAGGGCATGTAACAATAACATTAATGAGTGGCCTATGTCGAATATCAGTCCACCCATCCATGACAATGGAACAACCAGTCCTAAGCCATGTTTGCCTCATCTCCTCCATCAACAAGGTAGCTTTTGAATATTGTTTGTCAAGGAGGGAGGTACACAATCTATGTTCTCCAGGGGGGGCATAAGAGGGTCCAACTGACAATATTTCTTTCACCATAGTTTTGAAATAAGGTGACCTTGCCAAATGAAATGGAAGAGCATGAGCATAAAAGAATTTGGCCACTGCATCATCAGCTTGCTCTCGCTTTTGTGAATTCATCAACCCCATGATTGAAGTTTTCTCACTTGCTTTCTTCTTCCCTCTATCACAACTCTCTGAAACTGATACATTGGAAGAGCCTTGCAAATCAGCTAATGGTCGTTTTTTATTTTGAATGGTAATGATTTGGTCATCACTGCATCCAGCCAACTTTGCAAATTGAAGCTGCTGCTCCAATGTTATTAATGTACATACTCTATCACCCTTTCCACAGTCACCCACTAGATGGCCTCTAATCCTAGTATAGCTCCCATGGTAATGAGTTTTACAAACATGACAAAGCCATTTCTTGCTGCCCCCTGAATTTTTTTTCTTGTTGACAGTCACATCTGTGGCAAACTGACGCAATGATTTGTTGCGGTTGAAAGGGCCTTTTGCAAGCCTTTGAAGAGAGGGTATAGGGCATGCAAAATGGTCTGAAGAAGCAGGGGTTGGATTTTCAGAGGTAGAAGAAGGGTCTATTGACATTCTTTGAATTTCATTTTTACTCTCACTACCCTCACCCTCATGACTATCACTGCCATTGTTGTTGCTACTCATTTTGAAATTTGTATGGCTTTTTTGAATTTTTCTTTATTTTTTTAAAATATGAAGTTTGTATGCTGGTTGAAAATCTGTAATTTTGTAAAAATGATACAAAATCATTTAAATGAAAATAAAACTAAAAGCATTAAGCAAAAATTAAAAAACTGATAAAGATAATACAGAAGCAAAAAAATTATTTAAATTTAATCTCAAACCTGAAAGTGGTAGGAAATGGAACTAAGTGCAGCTCCCAGCTCCTCAAGGCATCCAAAATACAAACAAAATGCAGCTTGAGTGGAGAAAACGCAGTCAAATAGAGGTGCCCAGCCACGACTTTACCCTAGGCGTGTAAAACAAAAACTTGAGAAATTTGTTTCATGCGTCCTTAAAATGCAAAAACGCCTCTGTCAAATGCCCAAACGCAGGAGTAAAATGGTAAAAAAATGATGCTAAAAGTCTGAGACAGATTTTTGTTTGTTGTGTGAGCTGGGAGTTGTCCCCGTCGCCGTCGCCTGCTCTTGCCGTGAGAGCCAAAACAATATATTTTCAATGTTATGAAACTTTAAAGTTTCATTTAAATTTTTGTTTATGGACTTTATTCATTCGCCTTTACTTGCTGTGGGCCCACGTCAAAATTAGAAGCAATATAAAATGTTTAAAAAACCACGATTTTATGTTATTTTATTTTCTGAGCAGTCCATATACGCGGGGGACAGCTAGTCGTCCCCGAGGACAGCGAGGGACGTTCCCAACGTCCCCCGCCGTCCCCGGGGACGGCGGACCGTTCCCAAACAAGAGGAAACGTTCCCCCCTGTTTCTTGTGAATTTTCTTCATTCGGGGACGGCAAGGGACTGTCCCCGATGCGTCCCCCTATCCCCAGGACAGATGGGGACGGGTACAGGGGGTTTTGGGGCAGGGGACGCGTCCCCGTGTAACACAGGTATTTTTATCTCTCAGTCTAAATATGCTCGAAGTCTGCTTGACAAATTTCGGATGCAAGATTGCAAACCTGCCTCCACACCTATGGAGAAGGGGTTGAACTTGTCAACCAACTCTGATTCACCTTCGGTCAATGAAACGACATTCAAGCAACTAGTGAGCAGTCTAATCTACCTCACTGCCACTAGACCTGATATCAATTTTGCAGTGAGCTACATTTCTTGCTTCATGATAGCTCCAAAAGCTGATCATTGGATTGCAGGGAAGCAAGTGTTGAGATATGTTAAGGGCACTTTAGATTATGGCATTCTGTATGGCAGATGCAAGGATCCAAAGCTGATTGGTTACACAGACTCATATTGGGCAGGTTCAGTGGATGACAGAAAATCCATTTCTGGGTATGTATTCAGTTTGGGTATAGGTGTTGTAACATGGACCAGCAAGAAGCAGCAGGCAGTGGCTCTTTCCTTGACTGAAGCAGAGTATCAAGGAACAGTTAAGGCAGCATGTGAGGCAGTTTGGCTCCGTTGGATGCTTTCTGACATGCACATGTCACAAGCAGGACCTTCTCCCTTGTACACTGATAATCAAGGGGTGCTCAAACTAGCCAAAAATCCAGTCTTCCATGAACGTACCAAGCATGTCGAGCTTTATTGTCACTACATCTGCAAGTTGGTAGAAGACGGATCAGTTCAGCTACAATATGTTCCGACAGCGGATCAAACCGCAGATATTCTCACCAAGTCTCTGAGCCCGGATAAGTTTGTCAAATTCAGGGAGCAACTTGGTGTTGTTGACAGATTGACCATTAAGGGAGGGTGTTAGAATATTATATTCTTATAGTGTTTAATGGTCAATATTATTTTGTATTGTGTTAGCTTAGGTTTCTATCGTTTCTACAGTAGTTTGTAGTTGAGGTAGTTCGACATTTTAATGTCTACAGTTATTTACTTCCTCTTTTTTTTGTAACTTCTTTTTCATGTTAATATAGAATTTTTTTTACCATTCACACATATTAATAGGTTTATAGTTGGTTCAATGTGTCTAGGGTCTAGTCATACAACATAACAGGTTAGTTTTAATTTAAGGAGTTACCCCTTCTAGTTTGAAGAATGGTTATATTGCACATCTATTATGTTGTGTGTCCCAGTGAAGAGTGCAAATTAGAACACTATCACAAAAATACTCACATCATTAGAAAAACTCAATACAACAGTCAATAGGTGATAAATGGCACAACCATTCTCAACACAAGGATTGTCTAATAAATCCTCAAATTCATTTCCTTTTGTTAAAAAAACCTAATATTACATCATATTATGTAATAACAAAAATAATATATAACCATATCATTCTTGTTAATATTTATCAAACCACAAAAATGGTTAGAAGTTGGTTGAATGGTCAGTTGTCTATGAACTGACTCACCCTTGTATAAAGCTATTCTCAAATCAATAAAATTATGTTCTCTGCCCAACATTTATACAACGTTCTATGTGGATCCATGTTACTTCCCTGTGTCAAGCAAACAAGAAGATCCAAACCCTGCAAGATATAGGATCTACAAAAATTTGTAGGCTGCCTAACACAACTGCTGCAACTGTTGTCCAACTCTTATCCATGTAATACTACAAATAGGAGCACATCACTAGCATTTTAAGAGAGCCCCAAGCACATCCAAATCCCCAGCATGATCAATTTGGTTATCCTGAATGAATGAGGATAATTACAATCATGCATATTTAATTTTTTTTCTGTGTTACACGGGGGCACGTCCCCTGCCCCAAAACCCCCTATACCTGTCCCCATCCGTCTCGGGGACAGGGGGACGCATCGAGGACAGTCCCCTACCGTCCCCGAATGAAAAAAATTCATAGGAAACGGGGGGGAACATTTCCTCTTGTCTGGGAACGGTCCGCCGTGTTAAATTTAAGTGAACAGATTAGATGCACAGAGAAATAATTCATAATCAGACAAAATAACACAGTATATACCCTAGGAAAACCCTCCTCTTGAGGGAGAAAAACCCAGCAACAAAGATCTCTCTTATATTTGATGCAACAGTGGCAGTTTTTACAAATTACAATGAGGTCTAACACAAGACCGAAATGCAGTACCTGGCAATAATGAATAACAGATAATCTTTAGATCACACCTGGCAACATCAGAACACAGATCTGGAATTGTTCATTTGTACTTGAAGGTCTTCAATCTATGCACTGGATTGTCTTCAATCTGTGTTAGCTCAACACTGTGCAATGTTAGACCTTGTATTCTGGATTCACACTTGCTTGTTATATTCGCACTTTAAAACTCTGGCAAGTTCGCATTTGATTTATATCTCTGGACTGATATATTCGCTCTTTAATATCAGCCAAGTTCACACTTTATCATCAGTTGTGTTCGCACTGGGATGATAGCTAAGTTCGCCGTTTATCAATATCACCGATCTGGTAAATTCGCTGATAAACCTCAGACAAGTTCGCACCTTATCAATATCATCGATCTGGTAAATTTGATGATAAACCTCAGACAAGTTCGCACCTTATCAATATCATCGATCTGGTAAATTTGCTGATAAACCTCAGACAAGTTCGCACCTTATTGTCAGATGTGTTCGCACTAGTGTAGTAGCTGAGATCACACTCAAGTATAATAATCAAACTGATCTGGTTCTTAGCTCCTCAAAGCAATGGACGGACAAGCTGTATATATCTACCAGTGAAAGATCAAACTCATCTTTCATGTCGACCTTATAAGAGCTTTTCATCTCTTGTTGAATGAAGTCGGCCTAAGTGTTATATGCGCCTCTTCACAAGAGGTCGACCTCAAGATAATGAACACGCATTAAATGACTTCAAGATGAATTCATATCTTCTCATGTCGGCTATGAAGATAAACAATAATAATAATAAATATAACTTGAATAGCCAACGGCTATCATTCAATTATATTTCCACGAAGGAGCTGAGCTGGAAGGAGCTACCGAAGCTGCTATATCATTAACACGTCGTCCCCGGGGACGACGGGGGACGTTGGGAACGTCCCTCGCTGTCCCCGGGGACGGCTAGCCGTCCCCCGCGTATATGGACTGCTCAGAAAATAAAATAACATAAAATCGTGGTTTTTTAAACATTTTATATTGCTTCTAATTCTGACGTGGACCCACAGCAAGTAAAGGCGAATGAATAAAGTCCATAAACAAAAATTTAAATGAAACTTTAAAGTTTCATAACATTGAAAATATATTGTTTTGGCTCTCACGGCAAGAGCAGGCGACGGCGACAGCGACGACTCCCAACTCACACAGCAAACAAAAATCTGTCTCAGACTCTCAGCATCATTTTTTTACCATTTTACTCCTGCATTTGGGCATTTGACAAAGCCGTTTTTGCATTTTAAGGACGCATGAAACAAATTTCTCAAGTTTTTGTTTTACACGCCTAGGGTAAAGTCGTGGCTGGGCACCTCTATTTGACTGCGTTTTCTCCACTCAAGCTGCATTTTGTTTGTATTTTGGACTTGAGGAGCTGGGAGCTGCACTTAGTTCCATTTCCTACCACTTTCAAGTTTGAGATTAAATTTAAATAATTTTTTTGCTTCTGTATTATCTTTATCAGTTTTTTAATTTTTGCTTAATGCTTTTAGTTTTATTTTCATTTAAATGATTTTGTATCATTTTTACAAAATTACAGATTTTCAACCAGCATACAAACTTCATATTTTAAAAAAATAAAGAAAAATTCAAAAAAGCCATACAAATTTCAAAATGAGCAGCAACAGCAATGGCAGTGACAATGGCAGTGACAGTCATGAGGGTGAGGGTAGTGAGAGTGAAAATGAAATTCAAAGAATGTCAATAGACCCTTCTTCTACCTCTGAAAAATCTTTAAAAATCTAAGGCAATATTGAGATTGATGGTACAAAATACTGCAGTCTTATTTCATGGTGGTGTTTTATGACCAAAGATACATAACTTGCACACAAGTAAAGAAGAGGCACCACGACCAGTAACAATTGGTTTCTGCCATTATTTTAGCCAGGGCATCTTTCATGCTTAAGTCAACGAAATCCGCGAGCATCAAACAATACAATGCCACCAGAGGAGATATAATCACAACACGAACAGAAATTTTTGTTTTATAGATTCAGAGGCATTTAATCTTTGCTTTTTGACTTTGACATTTTGCAGACTCTAAAAAAACTTTCCCGCCTTTATCCTACATTCAATGATTTGTAGGTGACACAAGGGTTTTTAAACTGGAAGATAAAACTCGTTGTTTGAAAAAACAAAGAATTCCTTGTAGTTTAATATAGTTGCCCACTCAAATTACTATAAGTGCATTTACTATAGTTAAGAAAACAAAATATATATAATGCACTACAAATTTTACATTTTGGGAGCTTTAAAAAATAGAAAAACAATATCAGCCATTTTTTGTTAAAATTTGTGACAAAACTAGAAACGTTCAATCATCTAAAGGATGCCTCTAATTCGCATTTACAAGTAAAGCTGTCATGACGAATGATTGCATTTAACAGTTAATAAAGCTATAACCTCAGCATTTGTGGCATCAACCCTACAAATCATCAAGAAGAAATAAGGGCCAAATTATTTTGCATTTTTCAATCCATTTCCCATCCATCTGTGCACTATCATTAGGCTATAAAAACCAAAGCAAGTACTCACAAAGTCATCAAAAGCTTGTACTTCTACATATAGAGTGACCATGTGCTAGATTGTCATTGACAGCATAAATCCCCTTCACGTACTTCCTCGGTATCAGAAAACATCCTGCTCTCACATACATACCATTAGGTATATAGAAAGGACCGACTTCTTCCATATATTGATGGGTCTATTGAAAGCGCAGAGTTGCAGACATATCAAGAGGTTTGGTATATCAATCAAGCAAGTATATAGAAAGGGGAACCTGTTTAGTGAGATAAGAAACCCTCATATACGGCAGAAATGGCTTCTAATGAGTAATGTCCCTTTTTTGGATATACTTAGATCTTGCCCTAAAATCATAATTTCAATGGAAAAGTAAGGAGTATATCTTATTAAATTACAACTTCCAATAAACTTTGGCTTTAACCCTGCAATAATGTTAGCCAATAAGTCATAAACAATTAGTTTGATCATTTGTACTGTTTGCAACATCTTTAGATTGACATATATAAGGTTCATTGATCTTTGAAACAGACAAGTAATTCTAATAATCAACCATTGGGAAGATCAGAGATGAAGCCGCAACAAGATGCCCGGTGCATTTCTTCTTTCTAAGCCCAAGGGCGGATAGATAACCCCCTTGGCCCACTAATGGAAAACACTTCAATCATCCATTATGGGTGGTCTACTTAGCATGAAATCTCATAACTGATATCCCCCTTGTACTTCCATCTTTTCTTCCCATGATTGATTGTAGAGGAATAAGTAAAATGGCAGTTTAATCATAATAGGGATTGGATGGGAAACATTGTAAGTCTGCCTGAAGCTATCCCAGCTAAGCCCAAAAGTGGATATACCATCCCTCTTGGCTCAAAGTGGCAGACCTCCAGTCATCCACATGGAGTGGTCTACTTAGTGGATAAACAATATCTGCATTCCCTATCCAAGCTGCCTTATCCAATTCCATAGAGATTAAATAACATACCATCATCCACAATATACATTATAGTGCATACAAATGCTTTACTAAAATATAAACTGCTATATTCTGAGATGCAAATATATTAACGGTTGATGACTTCTGCCCTTGTCTGCTGAGTGCAAATAACTAGGTTGGACCTGCTCCAATTGCCTTGTTGTCCGATCTGTTCTTAACACTAAAAAGATATTGTTAGTGTAAATCAAACAAAAAAGAATATATTATCCCTATCCATACTAAAGAACCATAATTACCTATAAGGCTCAATAATTGCTGCAAGCATCATTATTGCATGATCATGTAAACTATAGACATATATATTTATTCCTAATTTCAATACTTCATATAAACATGTATGTGTTTTTATATATATATTCAGACTTACAGTTCTTAGGCAGATTATAATCAACAACTTTTCAGTTCTTATTTTCTGAGATCAGATTTCATGCACACCATTCCATTTAATTTGATCCTTCTTCACTTTCCTTTCCTAAGTCTGCTCTACATCTAATCATAATATTCTAAGTTACCGAATCGGCAGCTTTACTCGTCAATTCCAGGTACAGGACATATTGGAATCGGATACAGATCAGAAACCCTGTGGAATTGGACAGGGTTCTGCATTTTGATACCTGAAACATTTTCAAAAAAATTGCCGATTTTTTACTCCACATGGCATTTCCAAAATGATTCTAGTGCGATTCTCTATTCTGGCGCGATTTCCGTTTATTTTGTTTGCATTTTTGTTCATCCTTTCTCACACAAAGGGTTGCAGAAGAGGCGTTGCAGAGCAGACACGTTGCGGATGGGTTGCAGAAAATCGCGACTTCCAAAGATTTCATTTCGGGTTTCATTTTTTTTAGTTTTCAATGTCTACGATTAAAACAGGTCGGCTATTTATTTTAATATTGTTTACTAAATTTAATATTATAATTATTATTATACATATAATATTTTGTAATTTAACTTTTATTTAATTTGTTTCATAATTATTAATTTATTTATTATCAATAAATATTTATTAATTATTAATATAATTACTATAATGTTTATTATTTATTATTAAACACTTACAATTTTACATTTATAATTAAATAATAAATTAATTTTATAATTAATTATTATTAATATAATTACTATAATGTTTATTATTTATTATTAAACACTTACAATTTTACATTTATAATTAAATAATAAATTAATTTTAGATTTTAATTAAACTACAAAATATTAAAATAATAAATAATAAATATAAATCAAATGATTATATTGTAATTTGTATATATTATATAATTCTTGTTTTTACTTTTAGTCTGCAAATATGTATATATCTATGATTTTTATATATTTTTGTACAGACGTACCCAAACATATCCAACCCCCCCCTCAAAAAAATTGCCGTATCGTCGTACTGTACACACGTACCCGTACCCATACCCATACCCGATTCGGTAACTTAGATAATATTCAATCCAAAGCCTGCCTTTATTTTATTCTGATTCCTTAATTAATGTCTGATCAATTTGATCCTCCTTATAAAGATCAGATCCCACTTACTTCCATATCAAACTCCTTAAGATCTGTATATATCTCTTTTGTTCTGCATCTTTTCCCTGCCGGTGTATCTCCCATTATATTTCTGCTACTGTAAATAGTTTTTGAAATTCCTTCTGTTGCCTCTCTATCCTCCCACATTGGCTTCTATTAATATACTCCAAGAGGGTGCAATTATCCCTGTCAAGGGAGGTGACTATAGAGAAGGACGTCAAAGGGAGACGTTCTTTCATTCCATCTCACCGATTAGTTTAGATGATTTGTTAGTTTGGTGCACTACCATTAGGAATTGCTAATTACCTTGTGTCGGCTGTAATCACTATGAGGGAGGTCGGCCTTTATAAACATTTGCTTATACTAAATATTAAACTCTTGATCGCTGACCTTTCATTCTGGGCGATTATTTAGTTATGTCTTTTTTGAAAGAAGTTGGTCAGCATTTGTAAGATGATTTGAGGCTGCCATGTAGGGTCTGGTCGGCCAGCATAGCAACTTTGTTGTTTATATTTTAATTTAGGATTTGTTCCATTTCAGGGGCATGACATAATGCTTCCGAATTCTCATTTGCCAGTGAGTGATAACTACTCATCCTTGAAAATATAAGTCCAAATACACCTAGAATTTGCAGCCCTAAGCTATGTTGTAATGGAACTGCCCAAAGCCATGCAACAAATGCAAATGAGCCAAGATGATTTCATAAGACTGACCACAAAGCCAAATTAATCATATTGTTTGGGGTCACAGATGATGTAAAACCTCATAATAATACTGCACAAATCACAAAAGACACATGGGACAAATTGAACATAATCTATGAAGCCAAGAATCAAAATCAGATTCTTCTTCTCTAGAGTTAGTTGCATTGTTTAAGAATGCATAGTGGTGAATAATTAAAGTGATTCTTCAAAAGATTAACAAAATGAAGTACATGATTCCAAGCATAAATGGAACCAATCTTAGATATTCTCTTGTACTAATCGTCATGAGAGCATTGCCCTCTATCTTTCATCCTTTCACATGTTTGTTACCTATCTCAATGTGGCTAGCAAAAAGCATACATTTGAAGAGTTAGAAATTTTGCTTCAACAAGAAGAAGCAATTCAGGATGAGACCACAAACAATCAAGCATTCACATCACAACAAAGAATGAATCCTAAATGGTGAAGTAGTGCACTCAATCCAAGATAGGACAATCATTGTGGACAGAAGAAGAAATGCCTTGTTTGTAAGGAGGAGAAGCAAATACACTTCAAGGCTGCTAGAGCAACTCCTTTGCCTACAAAGAATCAAGCTAATAAAAGCCATTACAAAAATCTCGAGGGGACTAGAGGAACAATCACCTATGGAAGAAGGAATGGAAAAAGATTAATTTATACTGATTCACACCCCCTCTAAGTATAAGTGTGTGATCATCACTATGCTTATGTATTTCACACATTTCTATTGACAGCTTTTCGTAATAAAAGCTTCCTTCCTCTAGAAACTTCCTTGTACATATTTATTCTATTCCTTTACACTCTTTGCATACACAAAATACAAACAAGTGCACAGTATGTACAGTTCTGTAACTGTTCATGTCACTAAATTACAAGTGAGAGATCAAGTAGAGCTAATAGAAATAAAATAGCATTTATTTTCCCCTCTTATGCCTGTGTGAAAATACGAAACCAAACATCCAAACTGAAGCATTTAACATGGGCTCATCAAAATTGTAGACATGGAAGATTTGTGAACAAAGAAGATGATGCTTCCATTTTTTTAAATAAAATGAAAATAAGAACATTTGAAAATCTTCAGGTGCTTCCACACTAGAACTACTACTAATGAACAGAGAAAATATTTATGAAATGTGGTTCCAGGTAAATGTGCTTTTCCATCAGAACTGTATAGTTGGGAAAATCATCTAACCTCAAAACGATCAAGGAAAAACCCAAGCCACAGTCTATGAGCAGCAATGCCCTCCACAGGATCCTTTGTTGGTGGCAAATCAGGTTCACCTGCTGTAAGATGAGGTCGCAATTTAGCAGGAGGGCCTGAATTTTCAATTCCAGAGGCAAAAAGACCACGCTTTGTGTCTACCGTCCACAGCCATGCATCCACTAATTCTGCAAGAACAAGTGACCCTAGGCGGGGTGCGGCTGAAACTAACCATGTCCAAACAAAAATCCCTGTTTTCATGGCTTCACATGTTGAAATATATGCTGGGCACCAACAAAGTAGTCGCAACAGCTGTGAAAAACCTTCCAGCTTCACCTTTGCATCAACACCCTGAAAAATCGATAGCTGCCATTTTAGATGCTGCTTGCTAGTGGTAAGCAATACAAAGATCTCTTAAACCAACACAGCTAGAGTTTCTATAGTTAAAAATGATTTATTAAACCAAAAAAATACCATTTTACATATCAACAGAACAGAGTATTTTTATTATTGATAAGAAACCACTTTAGATGAATGCCTTACCAAGTCAGAAAGAAGAAGAGCAGTGGCCTGTGAGCATGTCTCATGAAATGATTCTTTATCTATTACACCACCTTTCTCAGCAATATTGACAAACTGTTGGAGCAGCCTTACAAATTTTGTAACTAGCATCTCGTTGAATGCAGCATTGTCAGGCTGTAACAATTCTCCATTCTCACTTGAGTTCTGAGAAGTATTCCTCATTTTGTCAAAAGGATCTAAAACTACAGGGAATTTTCTAGCCTGAGGTTGAAAGCCACCAATACTAACATAAAGCCTCCTCATACCAGCAATTTCTCCTGCATAATTAGATTTCACATTTGCACTTACTATACCAGTGGACAGAATCTCCAAATTGCAGGCTTCTGTTGTTTTCAAAGTGGAACCAGCTGCTGCTGCAGCAGCAGCCATAACTGCAGGGACATTAGATGTTGGAATCCCATTCCAACGATCTTTTTTTCCAGGATCGAGCCTTATCTCTGATAACAGAGAGACCACGTCACTTGTATGAGGTGCCCTCTGCCATGTGTTCAGCTTGCAGAACTTCTCCTATTTTAAGTAGTCAGCAAATCCCAACTTTAGAAGATTACACTATAAAAAGCAAAATTGACAGAATACAATTTGGATATTATATATCATAATGACACAGCATTATCACAGTTGGGCAAAAAGATAAAGAGTACAATAGAGTTGATAAGAACATTTGAACAAAATCCATTAACATTGCCAACAGCAATAAATATGATTGTGGTTTATTAATATTTGCCTACTTAAAATTTAGGAAAAAGAATATACAAAAATTAAAAAATGCCAAATCTTTTGAGGGTACTTCAAAATTGGGCTTTGAAAATAATGATATAAACATGAAATCAAGTATGGCTGCTGCTTTCTTGCACCAGTTGAAGAAAAAAAATTATGTTATTTTTCCACGTTTGTAGATTACCCCATTTTCTAGAAGGACGACAAATGCTGAGAACGTTGTCTAATTAGTATATCTCTCTCATTCTATAAAATCAAATAAATACAAAGAGTGTCTTCATATTATGTATCTTCACCTATTTTGGGGACGATGCTCTACAGTCCCAACATATGATCATTTATCTTCAACAAAACAGTTAATATTTGAACATACAAAGCAAATTCCCTCAAAAAGGAAAACCATTCAAGAAAATGTGTGTTCAAAGTAATTTAAAACTTCAACACTAGTAAAAGAACGAGTTTTTCTCCGATTTCAGCACACAGTAAAGTTGCTGAATATGCTTCATTCACAAAAGAACCAATGTCTCTACAATTTAAATGCTAGATAATAGTTTCTGATTAGGTATTGATTTCATATTCTTAAGTAAATTCATGATCTCTCCTTTATACTTGAGAATTATAGTTTCATGCTTTCCAAGACAGTCAGAAAAGCATATTTATTGAGTCCAAAATTAAATCACAAGTCTTGAGTATTGGAATAATATTGGTTTTGAACATGGTTTACATACTCGGCGAGTACTCGCCGAGCCCACGAGTACTCACGGGAAAAAAACCCCAGCGAGTAACTCGCGGGTTTACACGTGAGCCAATAAAACTCCAAAAACTTGCTGATTTTTCACCTGAAAATCACTGGCAGAAAATGTGGGGTAAAAAACATGCCAGGAACACGGTTTTTACGTGTTTCTTCTCATTAAACCCTTGAAAATGCATTGTTTCTACACACCATCTGGGAGGACGAAAATGGTATGCAGGATGAAGATTTGTGTGGTTGCCCCACCCCGACAACCCCCAAACCCCTGCATCCAGCTGGGGGTGTTTCCCCCAAACCCCCAACAAACTCATTTGATTCATTTTGTAGCTATTTTTTGCATAAAGTTTATATTTTTTCAAAAAATTAAGTGTTTTTTAAAGTGAGTTTCAATGAAGATTTGTGTGGTTGCCCCACCCCATCAACCCCCAAACCCCCAACAAACTCATTTGATTCATTTTGTAGCTATATTTTGCATCTATATTTTGCATAAAGTTTATATTTTTTCAAAAAATTAAGTGTTTTTTAAAGTGAGTTTCACCGAGTACTCCCCAGCTCCAAGACTTTTGAATATGGAAAATTTCATTTTATAGTAAAATTCCCATGTGTATGCATTTTGCAGTCCTATCGTAAATTTTGGCATTTGACATTCTTCTTGTTTCAAACTCCAAACTGTTCCAAAACTTTAAGTTTGTCATATATACTTTTAAAATTTAAAGCATATGTCACAACTCTCTCTTTTCATAGATACAGTACCCTATACCATAGATACAGTGCTTGAAAGGTTCGGTTCATTTGGAATGGGTAATATCCTTGGAAGTATAACTTTATAACATCCATTATAAAGTTATACTTCTACGAAAATAGCCAGAAAAGGCTCCAAACCTGAAGCAAATGAAACTGATTTTGCAAGTAAAATGGGGAAAAAATAATGGTGCAAAGTTTTTTTTTTTTTTAATTCACCAAAACAGCAGGGTGTTCAAGGATGCCCTAATGTCCCCAGAGCAGTGTAGAGACACAGAGATATCCCTTGGCCATCCTGAGGGCATCATCTTGTTTGGTGACACCCCAAAATTTTCTTTAAGAGAATAAGACACAAACCAAGGGCATTTCGACCAATCCTCATAGCATCATCATATCAATAGGTAGTAAGTGTAAGATTTAGTTATGGAGATAGGCACCCAAGATCAAGAAAGCCTAAATGAAAGCACAAAGATGACCAATATGACCAAATAATTATATTCCAATTAAAGGAGGCACTACAATGAGAATATGCACAAGAGATGCAGCAAGAGGTGATTATATATAGGATACACCACCAAGAGATATGAATGTAGTCACATGCACTCACATTATCTCCACCAAACTAGGAAGTCACATGATACAAGCACAACCTACCCAAGTAGATAATTAACTAAGCAAGCTTATCCTATCATAAGTACATATAATGCAATAAAGTGACAAACTAAATGCCAACTTCTTAGTACATTGTGTCATACATCTATGCATAGGCGTTCAAAATTCTTCACTCAAGTTATAAAATCAGATCGGATTCTAGAAACCATGCACACACACACACACACACGCACGCACACATAACCAATCTATTTCATTATACAAAGTTGTTGAAACAAGTCAGCTTACCCACAACGACTAACAAAATTGATATTTTGACATCTGCTTACTAGAATAAATGCAATCAAGACTACTCCTTTCCAAGGTGGGGTGAATGATCCAAGAGACAATTTGAATTATTCAGGTGAGTACTTCTAAACATTATTTTAATTATTTCTAAAAAATTGAGGTATTTTGAATTTTCTACATTTTCTTATTTTGTATTTTTTGAGCTCTTTAGAGCTGAATTAAGTTCATCATCTAAAATTTTGAATACATATCTAAATTTTAAATTTTAATTCTAGGTTACAGATAAGGAATTATAACTTATAACCCCAATAGATGGCATCCCTGTGAGAGATGAATCTACAGTTCTCAAGGTGAATCCATTTTATTTTTTTAGTAGCTTTTCAATTTTTATCGATGTCAACTCAAGGAAACAAATGTTATCCAACAAGAAAATAAGTTAACAGTGAGATAACAAGGACAAAACAATGTTTCCAGATAGAAGGGCCAAAAAATATTCAAAGGACACCTGTAGAAGCCCCTGTGTTGTACATGGTGCATATGAAAGAGAGTTGATAATCCATTCTCGAACAACCCGTTGCAATAAAGAACGCACTGTAACCACCCAACTAGGATCTGTGACGAGACCAGATGGGACTTGATTATTAACTGAGAAGAGCAATGAGTCTAAACAAGATGAACTCCAGAGAACCTGCACAAAGTCAGATAATCTCTCAAATATTCAAATCCACAACATCACACTTTGAGTCAATTAATTACATCTAAATAAACCATGGAAAAATAAAAACCTTCCAGAAAAGGAAATCATACCTACCTGTGGAAATTTATTTTGTAGCTGACTTATCAAAATGATGGATATATCTCGGACACGTTCATCCCTATGAGATATATTTTGTATAAGGAAGCTCGCATGTGTTGCAAGTACAGCTTCCCTCTTCTCTGCCTCATCTCCAGTTGCTGTTACTCTGTCATCCTGTAGATAAAGAGAAAGTTACTTATCAGAAAAATCAGAATAGCATTCAAATTGTTTAAGTAGATAAAACAGATTATATTATCCACATACCATCCAAACTCAACAAACCAAGCAAAAGCTATCCTATACATACTATACACAAATTCTTTATGACACATAGATTTTTTTAACTTTAAGAAATGTTTTAACTGTAACAAATTTGACCAATAAAAATCTATATAACAAAAATGAATAAGTTACACGGAAATAAAGGAAGCAGCAAAAACATAGTGGATAGCCACTGGCTAATTTCTTCCCAGAACAAAGCATATATGTGAAGGAAAGCTCATCAGAGTACATTAACATTCACTAATGTTTGGCTTAACAATCTCCTCTAACAGGAATTTCTTCAAACCACATGTAAACACTCATTAAAGTGCTTCCAAGTACACCTATATAACATCTTGCAAACAATAAGAATCTAACAAGCGCACACCTTCTGACCACACAAACTATCCATAATTACTAATATTATTGTTGGAAGATCAAAAGTCTAATGGAAAAGTAATCTTAGGTAATTGAACTACGTTCTTACATTCAAGAGGCATTTATCATAGAAAAACCTTTTCTTCCCATCTATTGATTGAAACCATGACTAATTTACCACATAAATACCTGGAGAAAAAATTTCAACTAACTTATAACAAGATGGTGAATGAGCAGAAAAAACATAATGAAGAGCGATAGGTTAGTGTTTCCCCAAAAAGGAATATCCACAATGGTAGGCTTATATGATCACATATGCACTGACTAATATATTGTAATGTCCCCTATTTGGTATACTTAGAATTATGCCCTAACAGCGCAATTTCCAAGTAGGATACATATTTTACTAAATTACAACTTCTGATCATTAATTGACATATATATAAATTAATTGATCATTATTTGACACACAAACACACACACACACACATATATAGATCAAGATGAGTAACTCACAATGCTGATTCTGAATTGTTATCCCTTCCATAATCCTTCATTGGGGAAGATTAGAGAAGGAACCTCAAGAGAGTGCTAGGAGTCTTTCCTGCTTAGCAAGGAATCTCTCCCCCTCAATCATGTACTTCCAGCTCTTCTTCCCATAAACAAATTATAGAGGCCTTAATAATTTATGATCAGATTGAAAATGCAGTATAAATTACAACTCCTATTATTCTTATTCATCCTCTTATGACTTGTGATTTCTCCAACAATCAACCATTGTAGAGGTTGGAAAGGAAATCGCAATAGGGTGCCCAGAAATCCCCGTCTAAGCCCAAGAGCGGACACTCACCCTCTTGGCCACAAGTGGCAGACACATTGGACATCCAGCATGTGGTGGTCTACTTAGATGGTGATCTCGTATCTACTCCCCTTCCTTGCATTTCCTATTCATATCCTCTTATTCATCCATACAATTGCTTAGTGTAGATCAAACAAATAAGAATCTATTATCCACATTTATATTATAGAATAATAATTACTTATAAGGTTCAATAAATGCTGCAAGCATCATTATTGTATAATCGTATATATATATATATATATATATATATATATATATATATATATATATATATATATATATATATATATATATATATATTTTAATATTTTCCTAATCATTACTCTTGCATGAATATATATGTGTGTGTGTGTGTGTGTGTGTATTAATAATTATATTTCATCATCCCAAATCATATTTCCTTCCTCCATGCTGCTGCTTATCTGAAAGCAGACTTATTTCTAATTTATTTCCATTCCATGCTTATCTCTGCTGTTCTCTAATTTCTTCCTGATTTCTCCTCCCTCCCAACATTTCACAACCTTTATTTATTCCTTCCTCAAGAGTGATGACTTCCTGAATGGATGCACCTTTTTGTAAAAGGAGACAACTCTTCCGTAACATCCTTTATGTGGGAGCGCTAAAAGCTAGGAAGTCAGCCTTAACAAATATTCATTTGGATTGTTAATATCCTTTAGGGAATCAGCTATAATAAAGATGGATCTAACCTTCGAGTTATTGTGGCTTATGAACCGCTGCCTCTGTAAAATATAATTCTGACAATTTAATTGCTATTTCATGCTAATCAAATCGCTGCTTCTTTCCATCGCTGCTCTTCATAAGATAAACTCTATCGCTGCAATACTACCACCTCATGTCCTTATTAATTGCTGTCTTCTCTTATATTTAAACTCAATCACTGTATGATGACAATCGCTGCTTATCCTCCTTTCCTTACCACCCTCGATCACCCATATATATGGTCAGCCAGGATATAACAATAAGTGTTTTTTTGTAATTTTTATTTATGTTACAAAGGAAAATAGGTCGGCTGTCCTTATTAATCTAATCGTCTGATTGTTTATTAATTAAGGGCTTCTAACCCTAATTTGGTGGGGGCATGATATATATAACCCAACAATCTCAAATGACAGGAAATTCTAAAAATCACATGCAAACTCTGATCAAATTAAGTTCATATGCAAGAAGCATTTGCCATATAAAATCCTTTTCTTCCCATCCATTGATGAAAACCATACTACTTTGCTCTGTTAATTCCTAAAAAAGAGTTGAATAATTTATAAGAAGATGATGAACGAGCAGCAAAAACATACAGAGTAGCCATGTGTTGATGTTTGACCAAAACAAAACATATCCACAAGGATAAGCTCATCTGCTCAAATTTGAACTAACTCATAAGACACTCAACAATCTCAAATAATGGGAAATTCCAAATTGTAAAAATCAGATGCAAACTCCCAACAAAATTGAATAAGTCACACAGAAATAAATGCAGCAGCCAATACATAGTAGATAGCCATTGGCTATTTTCTTCTCGGAACAAAACATATTTATGAAGAAAAGCTCATATGATCACATATACATCGATTAATATTTAGCTTAAGAATCTCAAATATGATATGGACTTCCTCAAATCATATGAAAAACTAAACAAAGTGTTTGCAGGTACACCTATATTAGCATCTTACAAACAATACCACCCCCCATCCATTGCCATAGGTCGTGGCAAGGAGGCAGCCCCTTGGGCCATGCCCCCTTCCATAGGGGATGAGGGTGGGGCGGGATTTACACACCCTCCCCCACCCCCCCAAAACTAAACAAACAAAAAAAAGTATTTGTAATCGCCCTATGCATCAATCTACTAATGTTGGTCACACATTTAGCAATTGCCTTTTTTGCAATTTTTTTTGTTTTGCTATATTTAGTGGTTAAATGATGGACCTACAAAATTAGTTGGGTTGCCAAAGTTGGCAAAGACTCCAAATTTGACAGCAATCCTACAAAATTCCATGGTGACATCTCTAGAGACCTTACAATTTTTTACCCCAATCATCGTTGGCAATTTATTTTTTGAAGTCCATCTTCGAAGGCTTTGTTCTTGCACATACAGGCTACTTTTTATAAGCATTTTTTTTAAATGGGGTAGAATTTTGTGGTCTTCGCAATGGTGCAGGTGATTTTCAATTTGGACTTTTGAATTTTTTCAAAATTTTGATTTTCTCAATGATTTAGCTGTGCAAATCTCATTTGGAAACTTTGAAGGGCCATAACTTTTACATATGGACTCAATTGTGAGTGCAATTTTTTTTGAAACCGTGTACTTTGTAGTGGTTCCTTCTATTTGCTCTCATCTTCTAATAGAATTGTATTTTCAACATGTGGTCAATTTTGGACATTATAAGCATCTATTGAATGCACTTCTTAATTTGTAACACACTCAAATAAAGTGGTACATTTTGTACTTGTATTTTGGGAAGCTTGCGCATCATGTTGTGCCATCATTTTACTTGCACTACTTTGAAGTGTCATAGGGTGTTTGTTGTGTGTGCTTTGTTTTTTTGCAATTATAACCTTGTCTACCTTCATGTGAGTGCGCCTTGCTTTTGCACACCCTTCTTAGTTGCAAGTACTATCTTGTGTATCTTTTGGTGTTACTTCTTCACCGTCTTTCACTACATTGTAACACAATTCCCATGTACCTGCCATAACTCTCCCTTGTCAACATTATGGGGGGTATCATATTGTTGGTGCTAATTGTTAGTTTTATGATCAGATGTAATGCACAGAAAATTAAATCAAAATCAGACACAATAACACAGCAGATACCCTGGGAAAACCCTCCTCTTGAGGGAGAAAAACTCAGCAACAAATATATCTCTTATATATTTATGTAATGGCAACAAGTCTCTTTACAATGAGGCCACACACAAGGCCAATATTCAGCACCAGCAATGGCTGTAATAACACATAAGTAATCTGCTCTTACTTGACCTTCAATCTGCACTTAGAACCTTCACAATCTGCACTTAGAATAAACCGCACTTCTCTCTTGAAGAGTTCGCACTTGAATGAAGAAGGAGATCGAACTTGATTGATCCCAAATGGAGTGGAATGATCTTGTATTTGTACAACTTGAAGGAGAGAGGTTGCACCTTTTCATGCAAGGTCGGCCATCATAAAAATATAATTTCAATTTAATAAATACAATTTACAAGGAAGGTCGGCCAAGAAGATAATTACAAAGTTGCCATGTGAAGCGCCTCTTTACATTGAATAATCACATATAAATAAGGAAGTATGAAGCCCGAAGTTGCAATTACATCAACACTCCCTCTCAACTAGGGAGGAATACTTCCTGCTGCACAAGACACATCACCTCATTGCGATGTCTACCACAATGGCTACAACCATATGTGGAAAAGAAACGATATCATTTCAACGTGATATCAAATATCACCTCATCGTGATATCTACCACAATGGCTACAACCATATGTGGAAAAGAAACAACATCACCTCATCGTGATATCAGATATCACCTCATTGTGATATCAGATATAACCTCATCATGATATCTACCACAATGGCTACAACCATATGTGGAAAAGAAACAATATCACCTCAACGTGATATCAGATATCACCTCATCATGATATCTACCACAATGGCTACAACCATATGTGGAAAAGAAACGATATCACCTCTACTTGATGATGTATCTACCACCAATGTTCACAACCATATGTGGAAAGCGATATCACCTCATCATGATGTAGGATATCACCTCGTAAATTGTTGATATCAACTATGTCTTCACAACCATGTATGGGTATGTACAAGTGTTCATCACTTGCGTGATGTTGTCACCTCAACATGGCGTTCACCATGAAGCTCTCAGTGCGAGCACGGTACAAGAATCATCGAGAACTCTCTCATGTGATCTTTGTCATGGAGTCACTTACACATGACATCCCACCACTGACTCTCCCAAAGGGGTGGAAACAAGGGCTTTCACCTCAAATCTCAAAAGCCATTTGAAAATGGGGCTTACACCTCAAATCTCTCTCAAGAAATGCGTGCAGAGGGATCACTAATCTTTGAGACTCCTCTCAGCCTGGGTTGCCTCCCACTACATACATGCTTATCTCAGTACACAAACTTTATCACGGAGTGGCTTGGTGAGAATGTTAATTCGTCCGCTCATCAATGTTGATATACCACCTCAGTATGTAGCTTTCCTCAATACCATATCCTACGATATAATGGTTTTGATCTCAGCGATGCTTGGATTACGTCATGAAACACAGGATTGACAGAAAGCTTCACACAACTCTGGTTATCACAATGAATGATAGTAGGCTCCATTGATTGTCCAAACAATCCTGCAAGGAGCTTACGAAGCCACATTGCTTCCCGAGTTGCCACACAAGCTGCAATGTACTTTGCCTCTGTTGTACTCAACGCTACAGATGACTGCTTCTTGCTGCACCAGGATATCATAGCAGACTCCAAACTGAAGCTACATCCAGAGGTGCTCTTCCGATCAGTGACACACCCTACCCAATCAGAATCAGTATAACCATGCAACTTCAAATCCACATCTGAAGAATATCTCAACCCATATCCAACTGTGCCACGCAAGTATCTCAGGATATGCTTCGATACAACTAGAAGTATTTGCCTTGATTCACACATGAATTGACTAAGTGCACTCATTGCATAGCAAATATCCATCAATGATCCAATCAACTGCTTGTACATAGTAGGATCCACCAAATCTGAACTAGCTACAAGCCTCTTTCAGCTTCTGCAAGTTGGTTTCAAGATCAACTAGATTACCATCTTCTTCAGGTTTAGTAGGCTCCCTCTGAATCTTCAAGCACTTGCATCAACCTTCTAACCTCTTTGTCCAAGATTGTTTGCAACACTTGCCTTAGATAAATGTTTTCTAGTGCACACCTCTGGTACTATAGAGAGTTCAGGATAGACCTCATCCCAGATCACACTATTCTGAATAGGTTTGCAGAGATACCAATGTTGAATCCTGATGACTATCTTGTGCAATTCTGATCTCAGCAGCTGAAGAGGTCTTTCAAGAATTTAACACTTAGCCTTGTAATACAGTAATCTTCACTTCTTCTCAATGAGTTACAAAACTCCCTCTTGATCCCTGCTTCAGAGATTGCAAAGAAAACTTCTGATAGTGAGCTCCCTCTAGCCACCAACTCAGTCCCATCGCTGCAAGTTGTGACTTCACACTTGATCATTTCTTTGGCCAGCATGACTTCCTCACCAGATGCCTCAAGCTTTTCATCACTAAGCAATCTCTCATCACCTTCTTGCTCCTAGAACTGTCTTGAAAGCATTTTAGAGAGAGATTACTAGCAATTTATAACAATCCAAGGAAAATATCAAGGCTAGAATCATACAAGTTTTACTATCTCAAGTTATGGCATGAATACATAAGAATTTATGAACATTAAAACATGAATAAATAAATCAACCTAAAGAGAAATATATCAAAAAGATCATAATGAAGGGATAAAGAAACTTATCTTTATTTAATTTTGATAAAACTCTTTATTCCATCTTTTACTCCTCTCGAGAGTGCTAAACTCAACACAACAAAAGATAATCTGCACAACTACAGATTTCTTGAATGCATTATGCAGTTAGCATGTAGAACCAACTCTCTCCAAGAGTTCAAGGCTCTATCACAGTTCATGCATTAGAGAATGATATCAATGTGACCAACTAATCACCATCGAAATTGCAATTCTCTTTTTATTTCAGAGTCACACTCATAAATCTTCACACCACCCAAATCATTGAGAAAAATCAAAATTTTTGAAAAAATTCAAAAGTCCAAATTGAAAATCACACGCGCACCATTCTGCGAAGACCACAAATTCTACCCCATTTTAAAAAAAAATGCTTATAAAGTAGCATGTATGTGCAAAGAATGAGCCTTGGGAATTGGATTTAAAATAATTATAGCGATGATTGGGGTAAAAATTGTAAGGTCTCTAGAGATGTCACCATGTGGAATTTTGGCAGGATTCAACATCCAAATTTAAGGTCTTTGCCAACTTTGGCAGCCCGTAATTTGTGAGTCCATCATTTAACCACCAAATATAGCAAAGAACAAAAAAAATTGCAAAAAGGCAATTGCCTAAATGTGTGACCAACATTAGTAGTTGATGCATGAGGCGATTTGCAAATCTGAATCAGCACACAACCTTCCACGGCTTGAACTTCGAGGCCCATGACTTAGGAATGAAATTCCTAGAATCCCTTACGAGGAGAATCTCTCATCCATCCGCCAAATGAAGCATGCTGATTAGGCCTGGTTGGGCAATCCTTTGCATAGTGACCAAGCTGTCACGCTGGCAGGCTTTGGAGAGGTCCCACTTCTTCTTGAATGCCGGAGCACCATCAGCTCCTTCATCTCTATTCCTCTTGAAATATCCTTTCTTTCCACCTTTCCCTTTCTTCTTCGAGGATTGAGCGGAAATAACATGAATGTCTTCATTTGTAGAGCTTCAACCAATACCTCTCGCAACCAACCTAGACTCTTCTTGAATACAATCTGCCCTCAAATGATCAAACTTGGGAAGTTTCGATCTTGCACTGATTCCTTGAATGTAAGACTCCCAAGATGAAGGAAGACCATTAAGGGCAAGCATGGTCAAATCCTTGTCATCAACAAAATGACCAATAGTAGAGAGCTGATCTCTTAATTCGGAAATCTTCATGAAGTAAGCGATGACAGATTCTCCTTCCGCCATCTTCACATGATGAAGTTGTTGCTTCAATGCAAGTGTACGGCTTGTGTTGTTGATCTCATACATCTCCTCCAAAGACTTAAACATCTCCCTTGCTGTCTTCAACTTGGAGACAATAGGAACAATATGATCCTTCACGAAATCAACTAACATCTTCTTCACCTTGATATCTTTCTTCCTCCATTGAACTTTCTCTTCCTCATCCATGGGTTCAGGAACTTTGCTCTCCACAAACTCAGCCAATTCATTTTCCTTCAAGGTGAGCATAATTTTGAATCTCCATGAAGTGAAATTTGATGCTCCCTCGAGTCTATCCTCAATCTTAAGACCGTTCACCATCTTGACAAAGAGTTAGAGATAGACAACAATGAGAAAGAGGATAAAGAGTATCGCTGTAGTAATCTGATCAAGATCTTCTTCATACTATTATGATACCATGTTAGTTTTATGATCAGATGTAATGCACAGAAAATTAAATCAAAATCAGACACAATAACACAGCAGATACCCTGGGAAAACCCTCTTCTTGAGGGAGAAAAACTCAGCAACAAATATATCTCTTATATATTTATGTAATGGCAACAAGTCTCTTTACAATGAGGCCACACACAAGGCCAATATTCAGCACCAACAATGGCTGTAATAACACATAAGTAATCTGCTCTTACTTGACCTTCAATCTGCACTTAGAACCTTTACAATCTGCACTTAGAATAAATCGCACTTCTCTCTTGAAGAGTTCGCACTTGAATGAAGAAGGAGATCGAACTTGATTGATCCCAAATGGAGTGGAATGATCTTGTATTTATACAACTTGAAGGAGAGAGGTCGCACCTTTTCATGCAAGGTCGGCCATCATAAAAATATAATTTCAATTTAATAAATACAATTTACAAGGAAGGTCGGCCAAGAAGATAATTACAAAGTTGCCATGTGAAGCGCCTCTTTACATTGAATAATCACATATAAATAAGGAAGTATGAAGCCCGAAGCTGCAATTACATCAACACTAATGCTTCCTTCGTTTTACTTTGGAGTGAGCTACATATCTAGCTTTTGTTCCTATATGCTAGGCAAATGCAACAGCTAATTACCCATGCATTTCAGTGAGATGGAACACATACTATATAGACATTCTTGCATTCTTGTTCATGGAGGCTAACTTTTGTCCTCAATTGATCTATTTTCTTGAGACTATTGGCACCAATATTTTCAACTTGCAATTTATTGGTGTGATCTCACAATCTATACATTGGCTAGCTAGTGTCATTGTGGTCACTCATGCAGATTGATGTGTCATATGTATCTTCAATTGTCAGATTGTTGACTTGGTTAACCATCTAATCATTATTCGAGTCGTGTTGTTGGGGTCACTCATGTAGAATTGTGCCCATTTGTTCCTAATATTCATACTGATTTCAAATGGGATTCTTCAATTTCAGCACTAAAGCAATTACTTTTCAGCAATTGTTTGCAACTTCTGCACACTTAATGGTGTCCTTCATGTTCCTATTCTTTATGGGACAGCTTTTTGAGGCCTCTTAGTCCTTCACATGTTTTCTCTCCAACGGCGAAAATCTTTTGTATATGATGGAAATAATCCTTTGGGGGTCATGTTGAGTCCTTCCTTCCTTAAAATTTTTCATGTTTTTCTCTCTTTTGGGGAGGGATTTTTACCTACAAGTTTTCCTTCGTTACTCTATTTGTCAGAGATTTATTTGTACATGGCTACCTCATCAGACCTTGTAGCCAATACCCATCCTTGTATCTTTGCATGTTTTATCATTCTCCCTAAGTTGCACTTCAGGGGTATTGTTGTGAACAAGAAATATTACCTAACTAGTTTCACGTTAGGCACTATTTACACCTAGCTACTTAAACTTACTTAGGTTATTTATTTTTTGTCTCTCATGTCTTAGGATTAAGACACTTGTCATACTCTTAATTTGCCTTGAAGTTTTACACGTGCCTTTATAGCAAGGTCATGTTATTGTTTTGTAATCATTTTAAATTTTATATTCTTTGTTTTTTGACAATATAACAATTATTTCCATTGCATCTCTCTTATGGAAGGTATTTTGTCTTGCTGGTTATATTCTTGCTCCTACAAGTTATTCTATTTCTCTAACACTAGTAGCATTGCTGGGAACTCAAAAAGCCCCATGGAAAGGGTAACATGAGCAAAAACTAAGGTCTTACATTCAAGAAGCAATTGTCGTTGAAATCCTTTTTTTCTCATTTTGTTAGTTTTTCTATTGCTGTTGCTTGGCAGTTGTTCTTCAGCAGGGTGCTGTGCAAATATAGTGCAGCAATCATGTTACACTTTTTTGTTTCAGCTTTTCCTATCTTTAGCTGGGCGTGGATCTCTTCTACTTTTTTTGTAAAAGCATACTGTTTGCTTTTTCTTCTATTTTGAATGGATTCTAAGTTCTGTAAGAAGCTACAATTCTTATTTTGAAACAAGGTGCTTTTCTGCTTTAGTTTTTTCTTTTTTCTTCTAGCTTGGGTGGTCCACTAATTTGTAAACCCTAAGCTCTCTTATCCTATAAAGGAGACCTGGTACACAGCATTGAAATAAGAGAGAGAAAAAGAACAGACAAAGAGTGCATGTTTGATCATTGAACTAGTGTAGCGTAATTCTTTAAATTTTAATTGAAAAGATAGATGCAATTTTGAGAATTTGTTGTTCATATTTTCAGCAATATGAGTTTGTAGATTTGCATGCTTTGTTCTTCTGTTCTGATTGGAGTTTTTGTTTTAAGCTACAATGCAATGAGGGCTACTTTTCCAATTGCAGAATATGCTTTCCATGGCCTGAAAATTTGTCATGGTACCAGAGCATGTTCTCTGAAACCTTCCAAATCCGTGTACAGAGTGTGTACTGCCTGTGAGAGGAAGCTGTTGGAGGATTTCAGTGGGTTAACTCAATAATTGAAGTGGTTGGGAATAAGTAAGAGGTTGAAGGGCAAGATGCCCTATGGGTTCCAAAGATTGGAGTGCTGATCTACACCTATGATAGGATGCTGATCTGAGTTACTCCCAATGAAATTGTTTGGTTTTAGTGTGTTCCAAAGGTTGAAAGTATAGCTTGTCTTGATCTCAAAGAAAGGGTGCTTCCAAATTTACACCTTGGAAGTGTAGATAGAAAATGCTACTAGAGGAGATTGATCTTTGGAGTTACGTGGATACAAAGGTTGCACTTCCTTTTGATCCTTTCCAGTTGGCCTAACATAAAAAAGAGTCGACCAGTGTGTTGGGATGTCCCCAATACAACTAGGATTGAAAGGGGGGTGATCTTTCATGCTCACACTTGCATATCCAATATAAGTGCAGCCCAATTTTAGCTAGGTACACACACAGTACAACCTTGGACAAAGGTAGACAAATCATGGATTATAAGACTTGTGCTATGGTAGAAATCGTACAGAAGATAGGTGGACAATACAACATTCTTCCAATTCATGTCAATAGGAAGTAAAACAATTTTTATATTCTCAAATGAGTAGATGGACAACCTGTACATTTCATTTACAATGAAAACTAGAAGAACCCAACTTCCAACGAAATAGTTGTAGGATTGAACTTGTTACAAACTATGTTACCCCAAGTTTTCGGGGCGGGGACGGCAGGGGACGAGGGGACGCATATCAGGGATGGGGACAAGAGGGAGGCCAATTTTTAGGGGACGGTAGGGGACAGCTATTAAAAAATAGGGAAAATTTAAAAATATAGAAAATTTCAAATATTCATATGATAAAGCAATCATCATATACATCATAGATTTGAACCTTAACAAAATTTAATTGCATTCATTGATAAAGTGGCATTTGCATATATATTATTATTATATAAAAATTACATCAAAATGCCCAAAGGCTGCAAGTTTCAAGTTTCAACTAGAAAATCAGTCTTTGTTATTTCTATGTTGCGCAGACTATAACCTATTTGTCTTGTCTGATACCTGCAATACCTGCATCACGTGGGAGGAAGAAGTTAAAAAAAGCAGCAACTCTTTTCTCTAACCCTCGCATCTGCTTAAGCTTTTTTGTTTTTGATGCAACTCTATTCTCTAACCCTCGCATGTTGAAGCTTTCATTCACTGCGGCAACAGCTTAAGTCTTTAAGACTTTAAGTTTAAAGTTTTAAACTTTAATTCCCACGGCAAAGGGAATGTAATCATGCCTTTAGCTTTAAAAATTAAATTAGCCTTTAAAATTTAAACACGATTAAATGTTTATTTTAATTTAATTTTGAGATTTTCCTTTAAAAAAATTTAAAAATCATAGGGGACTACTAGCCATCCCTAGTACAGTCGGGGTACATCTGGGCATCCCCTATCCATACTGAGGACGGCTAGTCGTCCCCTAGCATTTCCAAACTTTTCTCAAGCGTATCGGAAACGTTTCAGAAATTTGCAGCGAATTGGGGACGACACGAGGACGTTTCCAAGGTGTCCCAACATCTCCAAGACATTTTCAACCGAGGATGCCCCAGATTTTGCCAAGTATGCATTCCCGGGTAACATAGGTTATAAATTGAAAGGTAATCTACAGCAATAATATACATTTCCAAATAATCCTCACAAGAGAAACATATGGAAAACAAGCATTCAAAGTCCACAATGCAAATGAATAACAAACATACCACAAGATGACTCTAGATGTACCTTGGGAAAACCCTCTCAAAGGAAAACCCCAAGCTCCAAAAGCACCAAACAACTCAATGTATTATCTCAAGAACAAGATTACAATAAACTTGCAAAGTCTCCATGCAAGCTTTTGAAGCATCAAGCACCCTAGTTGCATTCCTCCATGCGAACAAACAAATGAGAACCATGTAGCTTCCACATATGCAACCTGCAAGAGATGCTCAAACCAACCTTAGCCAACAAGCCAACCTCGACAAGTACTTGTGCACTTCTATAAAAGCAGGCTTCCACAAAACCACTAAGCGGTATAACATAAAACATGTGCCTCAAGACCATGAGCTCACAAAACCATGGCCCCCAAATTAAATATTTGGACATTAATTTTTACCAATATTAAATATTTTCCCAATGTGACACCCACATTAAAAATTTATCCCATTGTCACACATAACATAGAGCCCAAGAATGTCTAACCCATTCTGATGTCCACATATCTAAGATGCATCACAAATTAATTATTTAATTTCACATTATTAGTAGTATGATTTTTATGATGCAAAAGCGTACAACACACCTTTCCCAACACAATTGTCTCACCCTCAATCGTACAATCTTGGATGATTAAGCTTGAATTTTGAGCAAATGTCATTCATCAATATCTCTTGGAGTATAAAATCAATCCTTTCCAAGATGAAAGCATTTGTGAAGTCATGCCATTCCAAGTATGTGATGTTTTATTTTGGCAGCCTTATCTTTACTTACATGATGGAACCTATGAAGTGAATGCTAGAAATGGTGTCAAAAATGTTGGTGAAAATAGATACAACATCTTGAAAGTAGTTCCTACACTTCCACTCATTAATGCCAAGCAATGCAAGAAGTTGGTTAGCCATGGTAAGAAATTTGTCCCTCAATAAAAGAAAGGCATGTTTTTGATACAAGCTAATGCCACAAATCCTTCAATAGAGAAAGCGCACATGAATAAAGTATTGGAAGAAAACATGAATGTTTCCTACTGGCAAAGAAAAATGCTTGTGCACCTTTTAGTGACACTTACCATCAATTTGATGCCAGAGCTAAATGTTGAAATTTTCAATTTTCAAATGTTCATTTCTAGGAAAACAAAGACATTAAGTGACAACTTCATTAAGTTTTGACTGTAAGATAGATTATTATTAAGCCCAACTCATTTCCTTGTAGTGATCCTATAATGCTTCTACGCTACATTTTGGAGCAAGGTCACAATCTCCAAATCATGGCAAAGCATTCCTTTGAAGAGTGAATTGTTTCGGTATGTGTGAACGTTTCAATCAAGATGTGCTCATATATTCAAGCTCAAATGAGTTTTAATAGTTTGAGATATTCAATATCAACTCATTCCTTGTAATTTTGGCATTGGCAAAACTTTACTCTAGCGAAAAATCTGTCAATCATATTTCATTGTATGGACTGCACAATCCCAAGAGTTGTCAATATTTTGTACCAAACTCTATGTGTGCCAATCCTCCAATTATGTTCCCATCCTATGATTGGTGCAATCCCAAATGAGGCCCTCTACGAAAATTAGGATTTTGTTGCACCATTGGTCATGATAATTTAAGTAGTGGCAGGCTCTTGGTTTAATTGAGTAATAAGCTCAACGAGTTATGAGTTTAAGTAAGCAGTGGTTGGAACTCCTATGAGACCATTTATTATGTTGCTAGTTCAATGGTGCACTATTTGGGGAAGAGGCTAACTCAATGAAAGGTGGGTCCCAAGTCTTCAAGTGGGCACTTCCCTAGGCAGTTTCATTCAATTTCGTGCGTAATGTGACAACCATGTGATCAATTATGTATTGGATGATCCAAGGTCCCACACAACCCCATGACAATTTTCGCAGAGTGTCAAAGGTGGATTGCACGAAGGGTCCGAACATTTTTTAGCAAAAGCCAAAATCATAAGCTCGACAAGAAAGCTTTTGGGACTTTCTTGTGCCATGATAGCCATTATCAAGCATGAGTTCGTGATCAACCAATTCTTTCAGTATGTTGTGTCTTGCAAGAAATGTTGATTACTCTTAAGAGTTCAATGTGCACATGACCACATTCAAGTTGCATGCAAGTGTGCAATTTCCTCTTCCATTACATTCTTCAACAACAAGGATTCATGAGCCAAGTGGAAGAGCATTTTCAACAAAAAATTGTTGTAGTGAGCAATTTCTCTCATGGCATTTAATATTTGGTTATTTGAAAAGATTTTATGGTGTGTTCAATTTTGTATAAATAAGAGCAATGTTACATCCCAAATTGTGACATTACAATTTACCATTATTAGATAGAGTAAATGTGAATTCTGGAGGTAAATTAATGATGCTTGTACCTTGTTTTCAATATGAATGTTGTTTCATTTGATGTTATTCTTGGTGAAATACTGCATAAAGGAGAATACAAGGTTATTGATTTGTGAATAATCTAACTTTTGAAATGTTTCATGTATTCTGCTTTGTTTTGAGCATATGACTTCCGTTGTCGTGTCACGGTGTGCAGGAAACAAGTTCATACCTCCAGGCAGAGGAGAGATATCACTCGGGGAGGAACTTGGTCCGGTAAGCAGTAACGAGTACCAATTGGACATACACACACAAACTATAGACTGAGTAAGCTAAGTCATTGTTGTGGTTAAGGGTAAGTCATCCGTAGGCTTGTTTAGTATCATTAGGAGTCGTATCTACTTCTGAATGTGTAAATAAGTGATGCTTGCCAGTATAATCTTATGTGGAGTAATGTTTCTTGCTAGAGGTGGGCATGTGTATATGTATGTATACATATAAATATGGTATGTACAAGTGTCCATAAGTACATTCATATCGATACAACGTATTAGAGCAGATGGATATGCCATACGTGTGCGTCGATATAAGTGTATTTATGAATACTTATACATAAAGTAGTAATATAAGTATTTATACAAGTATACGTAACCGCAACTAACTTGTTGAATGAATATATATTATGACAATATAATACCTCAGAATTTACATATACACATATTTATACATATACATGAGTGCGTATAGTGAAGTATGCTGACTAGCTCACAATATACGAACGTAAAATCAAAAATGTAAATGTATAAACATGTATAGATGTAAAGTTAAATATATCTATATATTTAATATTATATTAATGTACGTATATAACATAGTCTTTACAAAATATAAATATGCATATGAGATTATTTAAATTGATAATTTAAATAATTATACATAAATATATTATGTAAATTAAATCTATGTTATGTAAATACTTTAATATAATAAATATATATATAGATCTGTTTAATTAAAAGATTTAAAAAAAAAAAACAAATGGAATTTAAATCAACATTTTATTAACATTCAAAAGAGAAATGAGAATTTAGGAATATGTCGATTTCCTTTGAAAATGAGTATTTCATTTGAAAAACGAAATCAAATACATTTGTTATTTCGCCAAGTTCAAAATATTTCCTGTGGACTATTTCAAAGTGGTGGAGAAAAATAAATTCGAAATAAGAGACGTGCCCGTTAAAATGGCAGATGAGGTGAAAAACGCGTAGGAAGAATCGCGCGACCTGGCCAAGCAACTGAAAACGGCCGCGTAAATTCATGCATAGCTTAAATGAGGATGTGGACGGCATTGAAACTGGGAAATAGTCTTGTTTTAAATTCGTCATTTAACCCTACCTGTTGAATCGCACTAAAACCAGGAGGTGTCACGTTTTTGTGAACTGAGCATGTGCGAATTGTAAAATGTATCATTGCTGTCAGATAATGGAGGTCGAAACCCTCTCCAATAAGCAACACGTTTCTTCTTTGAATCTTTCCAAGCTCTGTTGGCAGCACTGGCACCATAGAAAGAGGAAACAGTTAAAATTCCAACTCTATATAAACTTGTGAATGTTCATTCATAACCCACGAATTTACAATCAAGAAATTCATACTGTTTAATCAAGAGTGTGGAGCATTTTTCAGTTGAGAGGGAATTCGCCATTAGTGAGAAAGACTTTAGTCTTTAGTTGTTAAGAAAGCTATTCTGTTCGTGTTGAGAGAAGCACTCAGAGTCTGAAACAGCAGCTTGGAACTGTCAAATTGCTGAAATGGGAATTTGCTACTGAGTCAGTTAGAAATCATTTGGTGGTAGGCAAGGAGAAGAAGTTTAGTCTTTCTCCAAAATTCTAAGGAAAGCTCTTGCCAGGCAGAAAACTCTTACCAGGCATGTCAATCTTTTCCTTTCTATGCTTTCTGTAATTTTTGTATTCAGAAGTAAGTCCGTGTCTTGTCCTTTGGCTGAAAAGAGCTGAGACTGAAAACTAATTACTTAGAAATGAATATGAAGGAATTAATGTTTGTCAGCATAAGATAAATTGTGAAATAGGATGATTTTTGCATGTTCTCTTCTATTGGTTTTTGCTTTCATTAGTGTACGGATTACACTAGGCATCGAAAGAAAACCGCATAATTTGTATTGACTCCATATATGGAGTATATGCTTGTACATAGCTATTTAATACTAGGGGATGAATTGAGGGTATTTAATAAGTTATCGATCACAACTAGTTGAAGATTAACTTACTCAAGTTATTAAAAGCTCCTAGGATGAGAAAGTCCCGTATAAGGGAGATAGTTGTGAGTACTTGTTAAATTGTTCTCCATTCTAGTAGTTAGTTTGTTGTAGGAAGTCTAGGGTATGGACTACCTCGATAGATCAACCTACGCGTAGTGTAAGAAAGCCTTAATGCAAATCGGCCCTGAGTAGTGCATATGATAAATGACCTTCATTCGAAGTACTGAATGATAATACTTTGGCCAAAGTAGTGAAATGTACAACATTCACTTAGGTGTGAAATAGTTGAGACTACACTGTTAGTTCATTGTGATCCCGAAGTACATACTAGTTCAAGAGATGTCGTATGCACAGGACCTAGTTATGTAGGAACACAACACTATGCTCAATTGGTAATCGTTAAAGGATACCCTACCAATCTCTTCTTCGAAGGGAGGGCCATCTATTTAACGATAGGTGTGCGGGGGACAGCATTATAAGTCCGTGGTTGGCGGAAAAGCGCCTGAGTGATGTTTCTCCTCCTCAGCAAGCGGCCGATGTACCAAGATTTGAAAGGACGGACTCCTGGACCTTCTTACTACTATTTGTTCTAAAGCTCATTGGAGCTATGTTAGTTAAGGTACGTATTCTTGTTTCATGTACTTGTGAAGTTATTATATTGAGATGGAATCTTTATTGTAAATTGATATAGCAACATGTTCATGTATTATCAATAAAGAAAAGGAAATTTTTTATTGCAATGTCATGATAACACATTTACATACTTATAGGATGTAAATTATGAAAATTTTAATTTTATCGAAGGGTCAGGTTGTTATAAGCAATGAGGTCATTCTTCAATTAGATTGTATTAGGAGACACGTGCTCATATGAGCTCTACAACTTTTATATTCTCAAGATTTTTGTATTTTATTTAGCCCTTGTTTCATGTCCAAAGATATCCAAATAGGTATGCAAATGTATTGAATCATTATAAATACAATGGAGTTGTGTCAATTTGGTTTCGATCCTTTTGTCTTACGTGATTGATCTTTTGTGCACATAAATAACCTAAGTTATAACTCTATTTGATTGTGAAATACCATGCCATTTTCTAAGATAAGAGATAGTATTTGATCATCCAAAATGGCCCTCTATGTTATTAACTTAGATTAATTTTCATTTCAGTATTTTCTTTATCTTTCTTCCCTTAAAATCAGTTAGTTAGAAGAAACTTATTGAAGATCATAATAAGAACCAACCTTATAATCCTAGAGATCATTTTGTGAATCACATCCCACATTCACAAACTTCCCATTCTTGGTATTCGCAAAAGTGCATGTTTCAAAGAGAGATAGAAACTTGGATATCAACAGGTTTGATTGTGCTTGTGCCAAAAAAGAATGAAACAATGGTTGGGCATCAATTACAAACCATTGAATAAGACCACGATGAAGAATTCCCATCCACTTACATTCAAAGAAAAACAAAGGCTCATTTGAATGTCTGATTATGCTTTTTGTCTTAATAAATGCTTATGTGAAATCCATTTAGATGATGAATAATATCCTAATACCGTCATAGTTTAATTTGTTGTTGTCAAGAGAAAACTTGACTTCAACAAAACATGGAATGAACACAAGTGAATCATGTTTAACAAATACTACACACTCCATGACAATGCAATCTGAATTCCAATTTGCAGGTATTCATTCACCATGAAGGAGGTATAAAACTTGGAGTACATCATTGAGAAACATGGAGGACATCAATTATCATCTGGCTACATTGGAGTGGTGGGTGGTCCATATTGCTCAACTTAAACAAAGAGCACTCTTGTTCTTCAAATTATATGGGTCATCCTTGACAAAATGCCCTTTAACTTGACAAATCTCACAAAACATGTTTGCGCAAGTGGCTTTGGTGTAACCTTCTAACTTACATTTAGTACACCACAAGTCCTTTCTCTAATTCATGGTATATGTCTTAAGTTTGTTAATCATCCAAAAAATGTCTTGTCTCGAAGCTTGTAATGACCAAAGGTCACTATTATTACTAAAGTCAAAATCATCATTTTTGCTTCTCCTCCTTAAGCAAGGAACTTGTATTGACCTAGCATCATTATCATCACTAATGTCAAAATCATCATTTTCACTTCTCTTTGAGCAAGACCAATTTGTTTTCACATCCACTATCCATTGATCTATTTTGGGCCTCTTTGTAAGACGGGGTGGCACCATCTTCATCTTTCTACACAACAAGGGAATGAACAACTCAATAAACCATTGCTTTTTAAGAAAATGTTTTCATGTTTTCCTTGCCATGCTAGATTTCCCAAACAATTTTGTTGTTACCATGAAGAAACCTAAGTTCTTTCTCAAATGCCTTTTGCAACTTATCCCAAGATATCTTGTCAATTGATGGCATATTGATGAACTACAAAATGCCTCCACTCTAAGTGTGTTTTGAGTGTGACCACAACCAATGGCATCTATTTGTTTGCCCATCCACAATTTTGTATGATTATGCATAATCTGCAATGACATGTTAAATATTGATACATATCAAAAATAAATTCTCTCTTGGAATTTGGACTAAGTGAAGTAACATTTTTTTATCGATGGGCTTGATGCAACTTCATTAGTAGGATACTCCTCATGAAAGTTTGTCTACAATGTTCTTCTATCTTCTAGCATTGTTGGACATATCCACATTTTCAACACTTCTACAACCTAGGCAATGCATGCACTACTTTGTCTACATTAAAAGCCTCTTCATTCGTAACTAATTTAGACAAGTCCAATTTTCTACCCTAGTATATTTGGTACAATGTCTTCTAATAGCTAAGTTACTAATTCGCTCCCCTGGAACTGCCAGTTCGGGTTTGATACAGCCTATATTTGAATCCGGGTTCGATTTAGAAAAAATACAAACAGGGTGATTAAATCACCCTGTGGGTTCGTCTGGGATTGTTCTTGACGAATTTTAGGGTTTTTTCCGCTCCAGTGACCAATTTTGCCATTTTATTCCTATTATCGAGAATAACTTCACCCAATCTGGAGACTGTGTTACTGTTTTTAACTGTTTGGTTGTATCTGCATAGTTAACAAAGGGTTGATTAATTAAAAATTTAAAACATAATGGTTTTTTCCCCGCTACAGTGATAGAACACACCTGAAATTCATCGCACGCATGTGTCCCAAACCATGTGCATCAAAAGCCGAGGCAAATTCTGTTCAAGGGAAAGAACGCATGGAGGATGAGATTACAAAATCGCACCAACAGTTTGAGTGCCCAGCATCCCGTGAGATCAATTTCCGACCTAGAGACAAATTGCCCCCTTCGCAAACACGCCCTTGCCGATCACCCTCATGCCTGTGCAAGTCATCGCCTCCAATGGAATGGTGGAAGAGCAGAAGACTTGGAGAATTTCGCACCATTTCAAAAGCATTTATATATTAATTTTATTAATATTATATTATATATTAAACTTTATTATTTATTAATATCAACTTTCTTTTATAATTTTATTATTATATTATAATCAATAAATTATATATTACAAAAAATATCTCTCTGTTGAGAACTGCGCGATGCCGCTTCCGATGAATGTCGCGACTCCAGCTGCTAGGGCTTGCAATGGTGAAACTGCGCGAAGGGAGAATGGGCACGAAGAAGGGCGGAGGACCTATCTTCAAGCTGTTGTCGGTTTCAATGGAGGGCGACGCCATCTAGAAGTGTTGGGGAGGAAGAATGCGGGCGTTGTGGGTGATAGTGCTGACCATACTACGCAGAATGGGGGGCTGGTTCACAATGAATTGGGGTAGAGGCAAATGGGTGGGTGTAGGGAAGGAAGATCCCACTCCACATTGGATAATTGTAGTCTATACAGGATGGAAGACCATGCACAGGATGAGGTTAATGGCAAAAATTTGGCCTCTCCGATGTGCAGACATCTCCCCTACTGTGTGCCTTGGCGAGGATATCTGTAGCGTGGTGATGGAGAATGAAGAATATTTTGCAAGGCAAGGTTTGATTGGGCGATTCAGGGGTTACTGGCCGAGTCTAGTTGTTTTGTGCCAATGGATCACAGATGCCTGGCGCCCCATCTTGATGGGGGATGTCAAAATTTATCGCTGCACGAGGAGATTCTTTGTGGTTGCCTTCGATGAAATCAGTGACAGGAATGCAGTTTTATATGATCATCAATGGAGTTATGAACATCATTTTCTTATGTTGAAATCATGTCATCCATCTTTCAATCCCACTATTGAATCCTTTGATGTTGCTCCAATATGGGTAAGTCTCTCGAACCTCCCTCTACAATTTTGGTTTGACTCCTATTTCGAAGCCATTGGCAACACGCTAGGGAAATTTTTGGGGGTGGATGAGGGCTCATCGAATTACTTGCACACTACCTATGCTTTTGGTGGATCTGGATATATCTAAAGATCTTCCAACAAATATATCTTTAAAAACAGCAGTGGGGTGCTGGAACCAGCTTTTAGACTATGAGGGTTTACCTTCCGATGTCGCAGATGCTTCAACATGGGCCACATCGCTTCCCACTGCGCAAAGCGAAGAGCCAAGCCACTTGGTGGAAAGATGTCTTACTGCAAAACTATGTAGTTGAAAAGGTAGATCCAAGCCAAGATGGGGATATTGCCAGCAACGCCCCAACCATTAGGGACTATAGGCAAAATGCTTCACCAAAAACACAGCCACATGACAACCAAGAAAGGCTCTCCACCTGGGGAGAAATATCCCAAGACAATACAACGGGTTGCAGAAAGGAAATAATGTAGATTTAGTGGGCTCAGCCAAATCCTCTCTAGAGGTTCGAAATAGCATCAAGACGGCTAAAATCTCAAAAACAAACATGGTGGGGGCGGGTTTGTCTGAGGGTTCAGAAATAGTGACTTTGTAGCAAGGTCAAATAATGAAAAAAGAAAGGCACATGTGGCAGTTTGCCAAAGTGTAATGTCCCCTTCTCATCAGTAATCTGTTCTGTCACTCATCAGCCTATTCCGGAAGTCTGTAGGCGTGTGTGAGGTAAAATTAGGGTTTCCTATTCTGAGGTTCTTTGGCATTTTCTGAGAGTTTACTATTTATAGTAAATTCTATTTTAAGCAGTATGGAGTTTGTCAGCTTTTAGTACTTCATTTCCAGTTGGAGCATTTATTTGCAGTTCATGTTTGACCTCTTAAGGCAATTTTATGTTGCATAAAGGCATCAAGGTTATATTTTGCAGTTGACCCCCTTGGCCTAGTAAGAACAACTTTAAGTTGTGTTTAAAAAGGGGACTTGGAAGGGTGACACCTTCATGAAGAGGTTTATTATTTATTAATAAGAACATTATGCCTTGGGAAAAGTGGACGCCACTTTAATAAGAGAGAATTTTAAAATAAAGTGAATTTCTTATTAAGCAAAAAAAGACGCCATCTTGAGAAGTTGATTGTTTTTGGGAATTTGAAAAGACTCCTTTGTCTTTTGGTGAACCTTCTCAGGAATCTGAAGAGTTTGTGAGTTTCTATTTAATGAGGGTATTTGCTCCAGCATTTCATCCATTCATGTTATCATACTGTTATGCTGTCGAAATGACATTTGAACTCTTGCTTCGAGGATGCTACCTCCTAGCCATTTCCAATTTCGTGTTTGAAATACAACACCTAGTTGGACATTGCTGCTTCTCATCCAGACTAGCAGATTTGTGCTCATAGTTGAAGTTTTGATGAATTTTCCAGATTTTGAAGTTGCTGATGCTTCTACAGCTGAAAGTGAATTCTGTTAGCATCTCTTGGAATAAAATTAATTTGGTTCTGGGTATTTTTGCATTGCAATTGTTTGACAAGGGCGCCCCTTTCCTCCAAGTTTGAGATTTTAATTTGAAGTCTCCAATTTTTAAAGTAAAAATCGCCCCTTCTCAAGGCCGTACCTTTCAGCTTGCATTGGGATTTGTGCCAGAAAATAAAGAACGAGATTTGTTGCTGTTTCTTCATCCTAACTTGGTCGCCTACCTTCCAGAAGTCCATTGCATTCAGTCTCATTCGATTTGGAGGTGAAATGAGTGAGTTATGAATATTTTATTGATTTCCAGTTTGCTGATAAGAAATTCCAGAACTCAAGATTTTATATCAGATTCATAAGTTTCTGTTTTAATCATAATTCTATCATTGGAAAGCAAAGAAACATCATTGGAATTCATTCTTATCTTCTAATCTTATTTCTCTATCATTGTAAAACATATTTTGCAGTCTTTTGAATTGTAAGGTTTTTGATTAGTAGTACTAATCTAACCTATGTTATTGCTGCAACTACTTGTTATATTCCCAATTAATTACCCCTGGACGGTTTACCGCCAGTGCAGAGAAAGAACTGGTTATTTTAATTGTACCCACTTTCATAGTGGTGAATCCCCACAGTTCTGTGGATGCCCGCCGCAGCGGATGAATTGTTTTAATTGTAATCTTTTCCCCCCACTGTTTGGTGGTAGTGTGGAAATTCTCTTCATGGCTGGTTATCCGCCTATTAATTTCTAGCTTCAATTAAACACTCCGTCATATGTTAGCACCTCGCCCTCAGTGGGATCTTGAGTGCACATTCTTGACGTTGAGTAGTTCTTTCAAGTTTGGTTTTCAGTTTGATGCTAACGCTAATCTAGTTAACTATTGCTGGTTATGTTGTGTAATTCCTTCGAAAAAATTGGTTAGCATATTTCACAAAGGAACCCTAGACAGAGGTGAAAAAGAAAAAGAAGATCGAGACTAAAAATGGGCTGAGGAGCTGATAAGATTAGTTTTAGGGGTTCTGAAGGAGATCCTACTCAATGTAATTTTTCAATGATCAATTAAAGGTTGCTGCCCCTTAACAGCTATTTACCTATCAAATATATATATATATTTAATAATATATAATTTATAAACACTATATAATATTAATAAATAATAATACAATATAAATGTTATACAATATTAATTAATAATATATAATTTATTAATTATAATATAATAATATTATAAAAGAAAATATTAATAAAATTAATATATAATGTTATAATATAAATATAATAATATTATACATTAAAAATATTAATAATATGTATATTACATCTAATATATTTATTTTAGACTATATATGTGTATGTTTTTGTACCAACGAACCCAAAACGAACCAAACCCCAAAATTTTTTTGGTTGAATCCACGAACCGAACCAACAAACCCGAACCAACACTAGTAACTTAGTCTAGTAGCAATAACAATTTTTTGATGCATTGAATATTGCTCCCATAATCTGCTCTATCTTCTTCTAGGAATTGTTAGTCTTTTCCTATGAATAAAAACTTCCCTTAGAATAAGGGGCTCAATCAACTCTATGGATTCCTCTACAACACCCTCAATCCAGGTTAGTCAACAAGGTTTGTACCTCATCTAGAAAGATAAATTGACTAGGAAACTTCCTTGTGAGTGGCTTACTACTCTACAATGTCGAACTGAACTCCTTGTTAATTTTGGCTTTGAATCGTACTAAAGCTTGGGATATGGCTTCAACTCGCCTTGGTACTTCAAATCAAAAATTGCTCTAGTGGATTTTTACAACTGGTTGCACATCACAGCCTCCTTCATCATTCTTGTTGTTCCACCAATCTAGGAGACTTTCAAATTACTTTATATCCTTCTTGGCCATGTTGTCTTCTTCTACCACCCTTATTCAAGCTAAGAGGCATTACAATTTTAGATTTGGCATTCGTTCTAGATCATTCCTCTTTCTAGATTTCACAATCTCATTCATTATGAGGGCTTGCAATGTCTTCAACAGTTGTCAACAAATTTCCACTTCCAAGCAACATCAAATTTATACAACTTCATAAAGGCAACAATGCTAGAAATATTTTGTAAAATCTACACAACCCCATAGACTTCATAAGGCAGAAAATAATTGGAAATGAACAGTATATAGATAATATATCCAGTGCTCCACGGGGACGCGTCCCCTGCATTTTTTACCCGTTTCCCGTACCGGGTACGAAACGGGGACGCGGGGACGGCTAGGAAACGTCCCCTAGCAGTCCCCTTTTGGCCTCCAAGTACCCGGTACTTTTAGGGGACTTTTGGCAAAAGGTAGGGGCGTGGGGTACTTCGAAGTGCGAAACTTCTGGCGTCCCAGTAGATTACCGGAGTACTTCTAGAAGTACCTATGGCTAACAACAAAAAAAACATTTTTATAAAAAATTAAAGTTTTTTAAAATGAAAAAAAGGCATGGGTGGGCCCACAAGGGACACCCCATGCCTCTTAACCTAATTTATGCCTTATATATGCCCTAAAATAGTTTACATAAAATATAATAGACTTTAAAATGGCATTCATACATTGATCTGATTATCAAATTCTGAGTTTCATTTCCTTAAATTTTACTGTCATAAAATGTTACAATATAGCTACAGCCTTACACATATTCAAACTGGAAACTAATATGGACAGATTTGCATATATATGATGCTGAGAATGGGCTACAGCAGTGAGGAAACTACAGATAACTAACTGATTGAATAACAGCAGCAACAACAATTTACAGATAATTATATATCTCAGACCAGACCTGGAATAAGCTCACGCCTGGGCCAAATAGTCACTGGAATCTCCTTGCAAATGAGTGCAGGTCTGAGTAATCTTCATGCCAAGGCATATCCCACTCCAGGTGACCAATATTCAAGCTAACTGGGCACAGATATTCACTCACAGCCACTGTGAAAGGATCCATGTCTGCTCACTGTTCTGAACTACGAGCTCACGTTGATATTAGAAACCTCTTCAAACCCAGTTGCTATGCCCAATATAGTAAAATGAGAAAAAGAAACTCATTTTTACATTTGGCTTGTGAAGTGAAGGAGAGCAAAAGAAGAGCAGCTGAGTGAAGGATTGCCAAACTAGTTAGTATCGTCAGACTCCAGCCTTACGTTGGGATGTTAATCCCAAAGATGCTATGCAGATTGAGGAGAATGCACATGAGGGATTGGTGGGTGTTCCATTGGTTGAGACAGATCCTTCTATTGACATGGACACTGACACTGACTTAGACTCGTGCTCTTATGGCGAGGGCGATGCTGATTTAGACCTACCTTATGCTGATTAGGGACCTTGGACAGCAATATATTTTCTTAGTTTTATGTTTATCATGTCATTTCATAGTTGAGACTTGGAGCCTTTGGGCATTTTGGTTATAATTATCAGACTTTTATATGATATGTATGCACATTTATAATGAAAAGCATTTGAACTTTGTTAATTTGTTTGTCAATTCTCATGTGAAATCTCAATTCAAGTCTAATGATATGTATTAAGCTTATACAATGTCTAGAATGAATGCTTTATCAATGTTATGCTATGAACTTTTGAAATTTCTCTATATTTTTAAAAATTTCCCTATTTTTTTGTCAGCCGTCCCCTGCCGTCCCCTAAAAAATGACCCAAAAGTACCCCCGTACCAGAAACTCGTCCCGCCGTACCGGGTACTCCCCGTCCCCGAAACCCCGTGGAGCATAGAATATATCTAATAATGCTTTTATTGTATAGGTACTGTTCAGTACAATGCTTGCTTAATACAAGGGGAAACAGTCACAAAATCGGTGCCCTTACTCCAACAGCAGAAAAGATATTTGGAAGACCAATAGTTGTTGTTAAGACACAACCATTGGTATAACTGATTGTAACTATCATTTGAGTTATACTTCCTAAGCCAACAATTTCATCAACAACATGGCAAAATTGGCTACAAAATATTTAGTTTATTATACTCTGATAGCGACACTTTACATAACAGCTGCAGTTGGCAATGGCCTTTGACTAAGCTAAAATGCCTGAAAATTTAATAAATGGGCTAGTAACAGTTGTGCTCCCTACCTTAAAAAAGATTCCTAAGCTAATACACTTTAAAAGTTATCAATTTTTATCTTGTATTTCCTTGCATTTATCTTCTGTGTGTAAAACTGAAGGAACTTCATCTCATTCATCTTCTGAATCGATCCTCTCTTTCTCTTCTTTTTCCAAGTGCGGGTTTAACTTCTCCTCACATTGTGTGAACACATCGAGGAACAAGCATATGCTGATGAAGAGGGAACCCACTCTTGTTTCCAAACAAACCATAGTATAGATATGGTAGGTCGGGAGAAAACATCACTCTCCTGGATAATTAGAATCATAATCTCTTTCATGGCTGTAAACACACATTTATCATGTACATTTTTAATTGTGATGAAGAAATGATAAAACATATCGTAGGTTCGATGTTGCAACCCTAACTCCACAAGAAGGATACTTGTCCTGATTTCCACAAATGTTTTTAATATGGTCACCCTTCTTGAATAATGTGTACTATTGGAGTCATCTAGATCTTCAAAGCTTTTTATAATCAAGTGTACAACCTCTTTCGTGGTGTCATTGTCATAGGGCACTAGAGGTACCAAGATTCTCATAATCTCACTTAAACAAGAAGTCACTAACAATTTGATCTCTTCATCATGATCTAACACTTCAGATGATCGCTTAACCTGAATTAAACATTCTTCCACCAATTTAAGCTTGTTCAAGACATCATCCCTTGATTGAAACTCCATAGTAAGTTTGTTGTCTACTTCATAGAGTGTTCTAGCCAATTGTTTGGTATCTTCTGTTGCCATAATCAATCAAGTTTTTCATCATTTACGCAAAGGCTGGCAGGACTTTTAGCTCTGATACCACTTTGATGTCCCCTGACGTTTTTAGTCTTCTAAATAGAGTTATGCAACAGGTTTAGACTAACAGATTTTTAAGAACAACTTCAAGTCTATTATCAATTAATTATTAGACTTATTTATTAATAATCACTGTTATGATGGTAAGAATAGAGTTCTTGATATAAATTCTTATTTATACAATCTGCTGTTATAATTATTGTAATGATGAAGAATAGACACCATAGAACCAAGTGCTGTTTCTGAATTCTCTTATGTGATTACATGCACAGGCCGATGGGGTAATTTGCTGTCTTAACAGGTTCGCTGCTTCTGATATGAATCTGTAAATCATGCAATTGATATTGAGGCTGGGAGTCTGAATATTTACATGTGATTTGCAGCCTGGTGTAGAGAGTCCGTCGCTCCTTGGGAGCAGCCACGAAACCTCTGCAGAAACTGAATTAATATTCCAACAATCGATCCTTCAAACATTGTGATTCATGGTCTTTTATACCTTGTTTCGTCCAAGTGACACAACCTTCAAATCACACCATATTGGAAAGACATGTCTTTATGATAATAGGTTAGCCTTTCTTTTCATTAGAATAATTAATAAGTCGTCTTTGATGCAAGTCGGCCTTCTTTGGGTGGATCGCTGCTGAAGGTTATCATTATTATTTAATTAACATCATTTCCTTCTCGAAATTGCCGACCCTCTTGAGATGTTCCTGCCTTATCAATGGTCTGTGTGCATTACATTTAATTCTTATTTATTTAAGGAAGCCGTGCCCTTCTTCAGATCCACGAGTCTATTCATGAAGGTCGACCAGTTAATTGTAATCTGCATTATTAAGGATTGTTTTTATTTTGAGCCTCTTGGCCAAGCGAGGGATATCACAGAATGATACACCCAGACAATTCAGACTCGTGAAAACATGGCAAAATCTCTGCTACTCTAAATTAGGGGTTTTGCCTGCATATGAAGACTTTTCTCTCTGTTCTTTAGTTGCTGATCCTCATGCTTGAACTTTCAGATTCTGGTCATGACACATCACTTAAAACCTGGGAGACTGGCCAAAACATTGGAATTCAATCCAGTTCAACTCATTCTCAGTCACTCATATGCAAAAGAACATGATGATATACCAAATCAAAGTTCTTTAGTTGAATACATACCTGCTTACACAATCTTACCTGCAGGTGAAAACAAGGTAAAGACAAGTCTATTCTGCAAACGGGATAAATCAGTAATACGTTCCACATGATTATTTTTGTTATCACCTTTAACACTTATATATTATCTTGTCATGCAACTTGTAGAAAGTGGAAAATTTCAAGAAATTAAAGATGACAATTATATATTCAGGTTCCTCTATCACAAACTATTTTTTAGAGATAGGATAATATCAAATACGTGCCATGTCACAATATGTCTAATTTGATCTGTGTTTTCATATACAAACATGGTAATACACATATTTTTAAGATAGGAAGAAAAAGAAATTAAACAGTGTATAGAGCTGAAATGAGAGTACCAGCCACGATACAGCTGCCTCAAATGCTCTGTGAACAATTGCTGTAAGACACTGATACACAGCTGGCAAAAGGTTTGGAGTCTCGAGGTATTTAAAAACACAATTAAAAGCACTTGAGTGCTTACTCTCACTAGAATTACTTTTAAGAATGCCACCATTGCAACTGAAACGTACAATTTCCAAAAATGCAACTGCCAGGAGGTAGGTTGCCTTTACCCCTGCTCATGAACGAAAACAAATTATTGAAATTATAAAATAATATAATAAATTCTTCAGAGTAATTCTAAAAGAGACCTGCCATAAAAAGATCAAATGTTATCCCTTGCAGTCTTTATTGCTACTCAAGATATACAGTGCTAACTTAAAATTTAAGTTGGAAAAATCTGATTAAGAAGTGAAGCACTCTACCTGATATTGTGCTCATAGATGTTATCTCAACCCGCCCCCCAAGAGCTGCTGAAAGAGCAGCCCGCTGAGCTACTGCAGCTTTTTCATTACCACTACCTCGACGACTCCCAGGATTATGAAGTGCATTGAGCTCCAACTCATCCTCAAGCCATTTCACAGAACTTACTACCTGGAGAAAAATACTAGTGAGAATCTCTTGCAACCTTAAAATAAGGTAAAATTAGAAAACAGATATATATGTACATTTATATGTATAAACATATCATGCATATATACATAACATGTATAATATATACAAATATGTATATATGTACATATATACATTACAAATATGTATAGGTGCATATGTATAATATGTATGTGTGTGTCTCTCTCTATTCAGAAAGCATATAATTAGCTGAAATATGTTTTTTCCAGTGGTATTACAAGTGGTGGTGTTCCCTGTGTGATCCTCTGAACTGCTGATGACCATTGTACATTCCACATGTATGGCCCTGCCACTGCATTAAGGGCCATAGCACTCATGCTCCCTAAGCTATTTGTGGTTGTGGTAAGAAGCTTTGAAGATGGCTGGTTAGCCTGGATAGGAGGAGCTAAACCAAACAGAACAATATAAAACCACAAATTCCGGAATAATTTCAGCAAAGGAGGGTCCACATCTTCACTAGGAGCAAAATCCGAACATATCTCAGCAACAGAAGGTAGAAGGGGTCCGAGCAAGTCTGCTCCACTCCTATATCAAGTACAATATTGTTTTCTCAATAAAGATCAATAAACCACAACTATTTTTTAGTACTGATACTACAGAACATATCAAACAATCCCTTATACTCTTACAATAGACATCCTACTCAATTCATTTCTTAAAATCAGCCTCAAAATAAAAAGCTTTGCAGATACATATACACACAGCACACAATTTGTAAATTGGCATCTCCTTGGTTCTTGTAGGATTTAAAAAATGATCTGTATACCTTCCACTCTTTGATTCAGCTGCCAGACCAACATCAGAGCATAAAGCCAACAAACGGTGTCGATAGTCGGACCGCAATTTAGCATCATGAAGCCCACATGCAACTGAAAGAAATGCAGCAGGCAGAGTCTGGATTTACGAAAACACATGATAAATCAGTAACACTGCAATCCATCATTATTTATGACAAGCACCTCATTTCCACAAAACAAACATACAGTGGATTTGGACAACATCTCCCATCAACTAATTCCAGAAAACTATAGGCATAAACCCAACACAAACCTCAACTCTTTCTGTGGTTGCTTCTGGAGCTAGTGTTCTGCTATGGGTAGACCCAACCATAGAAAGTTTATCCAAATAGCTCCTTGTCAACAATACTATTGTTTCACGGTAAGATTTTTCAAACCCTAAACTTGCCATACGAGCTACTGCATCCAAAAGCTGCATAATAATATGCAATTCCCACTTTTAATCAATGACATACTTAATGGCTATGCTATAGGAAAGAAAGTTATTATTTTTAATTACAAAATATATAAACAGATTCTATTGTGTACAGCTATATAAACTAAGTTACACATTAATGTTCTATTGAATGTAGCTATTGTCCATACTCTAAGGCGCAAGAGGCTAGGTGTTGAAGCATCCCCCTCCTCTAAACTTTCAATAAAAAGAGGCAATATCATCTCTACGATTTCAGGCTTATGTAGCAAAACTGCCATGTCAGCCAATAAACGTATGACATTCAACTGAACCACCGGAACAACTTGCTTTTCTCTTTCTTCCTGAAAAGCAAATGCCAGAGAGAATCCTGCTTAGATAAAAAATACAATTTATTCTTTATGAAGAAAATGAGATTGCAAAAACAATTATAGATACATGTTTAAAATGTTATTTCGATAAAAAAAAAATCACTAAAAGAAACAATGCCTACATATATATTAACTTAAAAAAGAACAAATTCAGCATGAAATGAACATAATAAATTGAAACATCAGCTCAATGTAATTTTTCTTATTTTGTCTTTTCCTACTCATCAGGTTCAAACTTCAAACTTCAATACAGATATGCATGATCTCTTTTGCTCCTTAAATATTTGTCACCAAATATGTATAATTCATTTATATGATAAAAGAGCCACTAACAAAATTCAACTGCCTCTATCATGAGAGGAAAGAAGTTGTCTCTAGCGAAAGAGGATAAGTAACAACTGACATGATAATGGCTGCTGAAATGAGTACAAATCACTTTTTTGTTATTGCTCCCAAAAGTACCCTGCACAGCTCAGGAATTTGAATTCCACCACCCCTCCTCCCACGAAGGAGTCTCCAACTTACAATAAAAGTGTCTGAAAAATCAAGTAACAGCAGTAAACCCTAGCCTAGCTCGAATGTAAACCAACCTATCTGCAAAAGGCTAGATGTAATGTCCCTTCTTTGAAATTAAACCAAGATAAAACCCAAAACACCCATCATACATTTTCTGTGGATCTCAGAAATTTTGCACTAAGGAAATGGTATTAAAATTATAACAAAGAGGGCATCAAATAAAGTTCAAATATAAAATAAGATGGTATCTTATAATGTAAGTTTATTTTAAAATAATTCCTCTCAAATATCAATCATGGGTCATAAAGGATATCAAAAAGTGTCATGACTTTTGGAGGAAAATTCTATTTAAGAGAGGCAAAGCAAGGAGAAGGGGACATATCGAAAAATGATTCTATTTTCTGATTTCTACTCCTTGGGGCAAAACCCTCTAGGTTTGGAAATGAAGGATAAAAACCCATAATTTCTTAGTGATTTCATACAAGAGTCACCATTGAGCTGAACCAATGAAAAGTCAGATTGATATTAAGATTACATTTGTGTTGAAGGGGTGTTGCGAATGTTGGAGTAATTTTGCATTCTTTTTGGGCAGAAATATATCACGTATGTGGCTGTGATCTGCATATAAGGAGTGTGCTAACATCTGGGTACCATCCACCATATAAATCACTACCATTAGAGCATGGCAATGGTTTCCTTATGATTGCTGGTTGCTGTTGGTGTATTACATTATAGGTGCAGCAGTGAAAAGGGTTTCATACAGCAAATAACTAGATTCCTCATATATAAATTACATCAGTATTTCCAAGGTAGCACTGCAAGTTGGGGAATAACTTAGATATACAATGGATCCAGATGGTATATGCAGCTCTTGTACTGCTGTCATAACAGCAATCTGAGTCTGGATTATGGTGCGCACAACCCTTTAAAATCACTGTCACAGCCAGGGCATTGATCATTGTGGCGACTTCAATTGGTCCAGGTATCATGGATTGTAAGCTCTATTATTATTGTGGTTTCAGGGCTGCTTGTCATGCCCCCGCAATTGTAATGCCTTGGCCAACTAGTTAAATTAATAAAATCAACTTCAATCTCTTCTAATGTCTGGCCGACTCCCTTCAACTTGGCCGACTCCTTTGAAATCAGAAAATAAATTAGATTTATTATATTATTTGTGGCCGACTCTTCATAAAGCTGTGTGCAAAAATATCTTATTAATATGCTTGTAAAGTTCGATTTCAAGAAGGAACGAATACGACTTTGAAAGGATTAAGAAGTGGAGCGACCTCAATATATTTGTGAGGCTGCAAGATATACGATCTTTATTGAGTTAAGGGGTGCAACTTCATCTATGGAGCACCTAGTATTCATTGAGATGTAAATTAAATTGAAAGGGAATGCACCTTACACAAAAGACAAATATTATTCACCAAGAGGTGAGATCTAGGAAGGAAGAGAGGCGATCAGCAAAGAGGAGTGTTTGGTCATTGCCAAGAGTCACGTCTCTACCAAATCATCTCTTTTAAGATGCTATAAATTGTAGAAGATAGTATGAATGAAAGGGAAGAAGGAGAATAGAACATAATCAGATTTAAACTCATATATATGAAGCAGCGAATAAGGAAATGGGGAATAGAAGGAGAATATGAAATAGAATGAAATTAATAAAAAGCTGATATGGAAGCAATCAGGAGTAAATAATAATCTGCACTCAGATATGCAACAGCCATTAAATATAATTAGGGAAATACGACTTTGAAAGGATTAAGAAGTGGAGCGACCTCAATATATTTGTGAGGCTGCAAGATATACGATCTTTATTGAGTTAAGGGGTGCAACTTCATCTATGGAGCACCTAGTATTCATTGAGATGTAAATTAAATTGAAAGGGAATGCACCTTACACAAAAGACAAATATTATTCACCAAGAGGTGCGATCTAGGAAGGAAGAGAGGCGATCAGCAAAGAGGAGTGTTTGGTCATTGCCAAGAGTCACGTCTCTACCAAATCATCTCTTTTAAGATGCTATAAATTGTAGAAGATAGTATGAATGAAAGGGAAGAAGGAGAATAGAACATAATCAGATTTAAACTCATATATATGAAGCAGCGAATAAGGAAATGGGAAATAGAAGGAGAATATGAAATAGAATGAAATTAATAAAAAGCTGATATGGAAGCAATCAGGAGTAAATAATAATCTGCACTCAGATATGCAACAGCCATTAAATATAATTAGGGAAGTAAGTTTAGTAGGATTACATACACAATAGATTATGAAATATATATATAATACGATTATGCAATAATGATGCTTACAGCAATTATTAATCTTTATTAGTAATTATTCAATTGAAACTAATCTATTTGTTTCTCTTTAAACAATATCTTCTGAATATTGAAAACAGATCGAGTGAAGGAGAAGATTATACTGACCAGCAATCATCTACAGGGAAAAATTAAATAAAAGGAAATAGAGGACTGCACCCTCTAAATTGGAAATAAATGATAAATCGGCATGTGCACAACAAGACCGATTTCCTAAGTTGGTGGTATGAGATCTGATTTACAGTTATATGGTGCAGCATAATTTAATATAAGTGATTGTGATTGTTTAATTAGATATTCAAGTTACTAATGATACATTGCTGTTATGACTGCCTCCTTATATCAGTAAACATGATTAATATTTGTTTGTCATATGTCTTAAATGTTTTAACCGTAATAGAGGAGGCTGAGATTACAAGAGGGGAACAACGATGGGGTACTCTCCTAGGTATGCCACCTCAAGATGGGGGACCAAGTAGTCCCGAGGAGGCCAAGGGGTTACCAATGGGGTACCAATGGTACAGCGCCTTGGGCTTAGAAGAGATGGCATTTTCAGGGCACCCATTGTAATCTCACCCCTCCATCACAGTGAATCAGCATAAGCGGTAAAAACATAGAGAGAGGGAAATGGTTGGCAAGATGAGGGGATAACAGAAAGGGGACGCCTCCTAGGTAGACCACCTCATATGGATGGCATGGACCACATGAGGCCAAGGGGGATGGTATATCCGCTCTTGGGCCTAGAGGGTCGTAGGCACCCCATCAAGTCACATTCTCCTATGCTCTCCTATGGTTGAGCCCTCCAAGGATATTAAATGCTTTGTGATTGAATTGGTAATTTGACCTTGAGTTTACTAATATCTAATTATAATAATTGGCTAATTAGTATTATTGTGGTAAATGGTTATAATTTGCTAATCAGCGTGATTGGATAAATGGTTTTCTAATTTGTGTGAAGGGCTTCAATCAGGTGAAAGGTATTCTCTAACCCATTTGTTCATTTAAAAATTAAGGATTTAGGGCATTCCCAATTAGGGGACATTACAAGTGGTATCAAAGCATGTTCCTGCCAGCTTGGAGGACATACCTACTTTAGCCACCATTCAATTAGAAATTAACTATTCAGCCTTCTTCTTAAGTAGGTCAATAATGCATTTCTATATGAGTGTGTCTTTCATGTGTATATGGGTGACTTACGTGTATTCATGTGCATATCCTGCGACTTACGTGCATTCCTCTGTATACTTTGGGACTTATGTATATTTATGTTCATGGTTCATATCTTATATATATTTATGTGTCTTTCACATGCATGCTACGTGTACATCTATGTGTTTGCTTCATAACGGATATGTCTTCAACAAGATTACTCCATATGATTACTTGCTTGTCAAAATGGCTTTGTGAGTTGAGAAACACTAACAAATTAACTTATCTAAAAATTGAATTATGAATTATTAGTATCAAAATGTATTAATGAAGAGTTGTAACTATTTAAGTGAAAAGTAGTGACTCCCCTCAAACTTGTTATAAAAGGGAGAGCATTTCATTTGAGAAAAACATCCCTAACATCATTAAGAATAGAACCTTAAGTAATTTTGCAGGAAAATTAAATTAGGTCCTCAAGAATGGTGATGATGTGTAACACTTCAAATGTGAAAGACTATGACTCCCTCAACAATAAGATATAAAAAAGGGGGGAATCATCTCCTTGTAAAGAAACCATCAATAGGAAATAAAGCTATCAATCAACTTGGAAGTAAAATATTCTTTCCAAAAAGGCACCCATAAAGGGTAGTGACTCCTTCAAAGAAATAGCTATAAAAGATAAATCAATTTATTGACATAAGCAATCATCATTCAAGAAATCAAGCAATCATTGTTCATCTATCCATCAAGAAACCAAGCAAACTTCACCCATCTATTCGTCAAGAAATCAAGGAATCAAATTATCAAAAGTTTCCAAGGAAGGAACAATCAATTATAACCACTCAACATAGTGAATCTAATGATATTACTTGACCTCCATGAAAATCCACACATTGCCATCACTAGTTGTCACAGAAACTTAGGCATGACCAAAGATACAAAGATGGGTTAAGATTAACTTTCAAACTTCAAGATATAAGTGCATTGAGGTATCATCTTGACCTAGGATGGTCAATCTCTTAAAAGCCAAACAACATTTTTTGAGGAAATGTAAAGAAGACAATTTTGGACTCTTGAGAAATCTTAAGAAAAATGAGAAATCTATCATAGGGTTTATTCGTCAAGCTTCATGAAGGAGGACACAATTGTTCTAATAAAAATTCGTTCTACTCAATTTTGACAAACCATAATGCACAATCAAATCCATAACACATGTAATTGATCCCACACTCAAAGAAATAATAGTGATGCATGAATAAACCTTGTAACCTACAACATTAATCTAGTAAACTTGGAACTAGTGATATAGAAAATATTTCGAGGTTACTTCATACAAGGCTCTTCTTCTCCTAAGTCATTCTTCTTGATTAAGGAGCTCTACATCCATGATTAGGATTAAGAATATCAATGTAAATTTAATACCAATCAAGTTTACATTATGGACCCATAACCCACAAATTCCAGGTGTTAGTGTTTGTAGCTTAGGGAGATATTTTCTCCTAAGTTAATATAATAAATGATTATTAAGGCAAGTTGGCCTTATTACAAAATTATATTTTATATTTGCTATTTATCAAAAAAGGCCGACCTAGGTGAAGAGTCACCTTGCTTGTGAAGAGCCTTTGCATTGTATATATAGAAGGAGATGTTCATCCATTTGATCATCAATCAATTCCAAAACTTCAAGTTCGCACCTTAGCAGCAGATCTTCATTTGGTAGCAGCAGATCAATTTCAAGGAGGATCATATTCATTTGTATATTTGCATCAAGGAGTGATGCTATTATTCATTGTAATAATTCAGCCTTGAGTAAGGCCAGACTTGTAAGCAGATTTCTGCTCTTATTCATTCAATATATTGGAGATATATTTTGCTGGGTTTTTCTCCCTCGAGTAGGAGGGTATTCCCAGGGTAAAAGTGTTGTGTTTATTGTTCATGTGTTCTGCTTATTGCAAATCTGATCCTAAAACTAACACCAGGATCATTCTCACCTTTCAAACTTTGGAGTAAATTGATATTGTTTAAAGGAATCAGGTGAAATAAACAATACTTTTCCAAGGTATGAAAATGAGGATATGTCAAAGAGGAATGATAACCTCCAATTAATTTGGATGCTGGGACAAGAATTGGATATTAGGGTAAAATCAAGGAAACACGGGGACGCGTCCCCTGGGTTTTTGCCCCCCGTACCCGTCCCGGAGACGTTTCGGGGATAGGGGACGCCTAGGGGACGGCTGACAGCCGTCCCCAAAAGGTCCCCGATTGGACGAAACGTCCCGGAACGGAAAGGGGACGGCCAGCCGTCCAGGGGACGGATAGGGGACTCCTAGGACGGCTGGCCGTCCCCTGTCGCCCAGCAGCATTATAAACACAAAAATAAAAGGTTTTTTTTTAATTTTTTTTTTTTTAATTATTTCCTTTATGGGCCCCATGCCCTCCCAACCCTAATTATTGGTGAGATCAGAAACTAACTGAAACTCAGTTGCAGAGATCAGATTGTCAAGGCAGAACAGTGTGCAAAGTGATCTAGACATTCAGGGTATTATAATCAGACAAGAACAGAGCATAGGTGACAGATTCAACTGCAACTGAACACATTCAATAGGTTTACCATTTGACCATAGTCAAATTTGTCCAATACAGATAATCAACAAAGACAAGTTCAACTCCAGTTGAACTCATAAACAACAGTCCAAGGCATTTTAGGAAGCTGAAATGTTCCAGATTCCTTGATTTCCATTACAAACATCTTTGGGTTTCTTAGCAACCTCTTCCTGCTTCTCTTTTCTTTGTATACATCCAAGAGAGTTCATTTTAGAAACAATTGAAAGTACATTTCCTTTATGTTCTTGCAAAATTGATTAAGTCAGCCTATGAGTCTTAGTGTAGTGATAGTGTGATTGAGAGAGTACGAAATCAAATCATAGATTTCTATGCTGTCCGTGCATTGCTGTTCTTAGGAAAAAATGTCCTTAAAGGCCTGAGAATGCAGTAAAACATTTATAAAAAAAATTGAGAAAGTAACTTTAGGAGTTTAACACACTCTTGTAAGGTTTTTCCAAACAATGTGTTTTTCCTGGTCATACTGTTTTTCCTGGTCAATATGATTGGTGATTACATTTGCAACTTTATGAATGTTCATTGTTATGATTATCATTATTCATATGAATATCTGAAATTTCCTTATATTTTTAATCTCTCTCTCTCTCTCTATCTATCTATATATATATATATATATACTATGCAGCCGTCCCCCCATCCCCTAAAATCCCCTCAAAAAATTGCCGTCCCCGAAACGCGTCCCGTCGTCCCGCCGTCCCCCCGTCCCGGAAACTTGGTGGAACATAGGGTAAAATCCTTTTGTTGCTTGCTAGGAATGCTAAGCTATTGTACATCCTTTTGTTTGACTTGATCAATCCCATAAATTTGTACTTAAGTATTAATTACTTATGGGAATATAAGCTCCTCATTAGAAACAAACTTGCCGCAAACTTTGTTTTAATGTTTACACAAAATAAAACATACCTTATCTAAGGGAAGTTATCATTCAAAACATCTAGATCCTTTACACAAGTGCAAAAGTGATTTGACACAAAAGAGTGGGATCTTGATTCATCATAATTTTAGATCTCAACAAAGGGAAATAAAGAGTTTGTATCTTTGCAGTGATGAAATGAGAAAACTTGTCTTAAGTAACAAATTTTGCCAAAATCTTGGTTTTGTTGTTGAGAGATATTGGGAAATACCAGTACATAAGACAATATATCGTCCTCATCTTTAGAGGATAGCATTAACCTTATCAGTAGCAAATTGAGGCAAAGAATACTAACAGTTACTCTCCAGGGACATAGGGTCAAACATAACCAAAACCATCATCACTTGATCTAGAATTTCCAATTCCTATCAAAGTATCACAACTGAAGCTAATATCATCACAAAAAGGAGCAATATTTAGTTACAAATCTTAGTTTATGATTGCTTGAGGACAAGCAATCTTGGGCAGGGTGGACTGTCATGCCCCTGCAATTGTAATACCTTGGCCAACTAGTTAAATTAATAAAATCAACTTAAATCTCTTCTAATGTCTAGCCGACTCCCTTCAACTTGACCGACTCCTTTGAAATCAGAAAATACATTAGATTTATTATATTATTTGTGGCCAACTCTACAAAAAGCTGTGTGCAAAAACATCTTATTAATATGCTTGTAAAGTTCCATTTCAAGAAGGAACGAATACGACTTTGAAAGGATTAAGAAGTGGAGTGACCTCAATTTGTGAGGCTGCAAGATATACGATCTTTATTGTGTTAAGGGCTTGCAAATTCATCTATGGAGCACCTAGTACTCATTGAGATGTAAATTAAATTGAAAGGGAATGCACCTTACACAAAAGACAAATATTATTCACCAAGAGGTGTGATCTAGGAAGGAAGAGAGACAACCAGCAAAGAGGAGTGTTTGGTCATTGCCAAGAGTCGCGTCTCTACCAAATTGTTTCGTTTAAGATGCTACAAATTGTAGAAGATAGTGTGAATGAAAGGGAAGAAGGAGAATGGAACATAATCAGATTTAAATGCAAATATATGAAGCAGCGAATAAGGAAATGGGAAATAGAAGGAGAATATGAAATAGAATGAAATTAATAAAAAGCTGATATGGAAGCAAATCTGCACTCAGATATATGCAATAATACAATTATGCAATAATGATGCTTAAAGCAATTATTAATCCTTATTAGTAATTATTCAATCGAAACTAATCTGTTTGTTTTTCTTTAAGCAATATCTTTTGAATATTGAAAACAGATCGATTGAAGGAGAAGATTATACAGACCAGAAATCATCTACAGGGAAAAATTAAATAAAAGGAAATAGAGAACTGCACCCTTTAAATTGGAAATAAATGATAAATTCGCTTGTGCACAGCAGACCGATTTCCTAAGTTGGTGGTATGAGATCTGATTTACAGTTATATGGTGTAGCATAATTTAATATAAGTGATTGTGATTATTTAATTAAATATTCACATTACTAATGATACATTGCTGTTATGACTGCCTCCTTATATCAGTAAATATGATTAATATTTGTTTGTCATATGTCTTAAATGTTTTAGCCATGATAGAGGAGGCTGAGATTACAAGAGGGGAACGGCGATGGGGCACTCTCCTAAGTATGCTACCTCAAGATGGGGGACCAAGTAGTCCCAAGATGGGGAACCAAGTAGTCCCAAGGAGGCCAAGGAGGTACCAATGGGATACCAATGGTACAGCGCCTTGGGCTTAGGAGAGATGGCATTTTCAGGGCACCCATTCTAATCTCACCCCTCCATCACAGTGAATCAGCATAAGAGGTCAAACCATAGAGAGAGGGAAATAGTTGGCAAGATGAAGGGATAACTGAAAGGGGAAGCATCTTTGGTAGACCACCTCATATGGATGGCATGGGCCACATGAGGCCAAGGGGGGTGGTATATCCGCTCTTGGGCCTAGAGGGTCGTAAGCACCCCATCAAGTCACGTTCTCCCATGCTCTCCTATGGTTGGGCCCTCCAAGGATATTAAATGCTTTGTGATTGAATTGGTATTTGGCCTTGAGTTTACTAATATTTAATTATGATAATCGGCTAATTACTATTATTGTGGTAAATGGTTATAATCTGCTAATCAGTGTGATTGCGGCAAATGGTTTTCTAATTTGTGTGCAGGGCTTCAATCAGGTGAAAGGTATTCTCTAACCCATTTGTTCATTTAGAAATTAAGGATTTAGGGCATTCCCAATTAGGGGACATTACACTGCTGGAATGAACATGAGTCCATATTGTATGCTTCATAACAGCCCTGTGTTACTGCTCCATAGACCAGTTTGCTTATCAATCAAAGTATTGAATTTATTGCATCAGTACTCTCCATTTTCAGACTTGCACTTCCAATTTGGGCAAGGGTTTCAAGGGATATTTGTATTCAAGTGCAAGGTTTCATATTCTCCCTATTGCTACCAATTGTGGGAGCTATAATTCAAGTCTGCAATTCATTGTATGTTTAAGGGTCTAAACAAGTCAAAGGTTTCATGGAGGACCTAACAATTTCCTCATAATATTCCAAAGAGATTTTCAGTGACTTTGTGGCAGATTTATTTCAGAATCTAGCAACTCAAAAGGCATACACGCAACCCCAACACCTAAGTCACAAGGTTCGAATTTGAATTCGAGTTCAGCAACATTGAAATTCGGATGAAATTCGGCAAGAAAAAAATTCAGATTAAATTCGCCTTATGTAAAAAAAATTATTTTTATAAATATAAGTAATATATCCACAAAATTGACTAAAGAAAATTAAATAATATTTATAATATATAAAAATTAGTAAATAATATATATACTAAAAATATATATGATGTAGTATATTTTCTTATATATAATAAATAATATATATAAATAATAATAAATAATAATATATAAGTAATAATAAATAATATATAAGGTAATATATATTTTCTTATATATAATAAATAATATATATAAGTAAAAATAATTTATTACAAATAAAATAATATTAACAATATATCAAACACAATGTAAATTAATAATATTAACTATAACTATAAGAAAATATTCAAAATAATTGTCAGCTGTCAAATTAATTATTTAGATTTTTCTTAGAACCCCATAAAATTGTTGCAGATTGGTGAAGAGGTTCGTGATTGAAGCGAGAGAAGGTGCTCGAGCCACTGTTAAACAGGATGGGGCGACACAAGAGTAAGCAGCGGAGAATGGGTCGTACTAGTGAGAGTAAGCAGCGGGCAATGCATCGTACTGGCGATAGTAAGCAGCGGAGGGGGATTTCTGTCTTCATTCGTGATTTTTGTCTGCACAACTAAGACTTCGGTTGCCTTCATTTCCTCTTGTGATTCTCGCCTCTTCCTCCGCGATTTTTGTCTGCACGACTAAAACGGCCAAATATATTTTAATTAAAAAAACCCTAGCTTTGTTCTGTATGAACTATAGGGCGAATTAGAACAAATTTTTTGGATTTTATTGGAGTTCGCCTAATTTTGAACTTCATACATGAAGTTCGGCGAACTCTGTGACTTAGCCCAACACAACTGTATAATTAGTGATCTTGTTCTGATCATTATATGTAATTCAAATAATATAAAATATTCCATCCAAAATATTACACTTGAGATAAAATAAAAGATTACAACTTAACAATTACCAAATCCAAGTGATCACACTGTATAAATAGAAAAATTAGAACAAAAAATCCTATGTGCAAATTATATGAAGCAAAACTCGATGAACAATTAAAATAATTTTCTTTGTCAAGCCAACTACTTTCATGTTTTCATTGTAAACCCATTCACAGGACAGTGTTGCGACATGAAACTACGATGCAATTATCCTTAAAAAAATCTTAAGTGATGAGTTGCCAATATTGTAAAAAACAAAGAATGTCAAACCATTCAATAAGGACAATCCATAACAAATATGTAATAATCCTCATGATATTATATTTGAATACAAATTTCAAGAGAAAATTCTCTGATCTGAACTCATTTATGTAATCAACAAATTGGAATATGAATTTATCTTTGGAAAGAATCAAAACTTAGTCATCTTTCACGCTGATGTGGGGGTCAGTCAATTGATTGTTGAAACCTGTCAGCAACAACTTTCACAATTTAAATGACCATAGGGTTCAACCAGTGCTTCACCAATAGGGGAAGAGACATATGTATACTCAATTGCATTTGCAGGTTTCATTACAGATGATTTGTATCCTAGTTTCATGTTGCCACCACTGATCCTTCTCCAAACCTGCTTTTAACTTTTAATTTCTGGAGAAAATAATTTATTTTCATCCTTTTATCTTAGGATCTCATTGTCTCAGTTTTTGGTTTAGCTCTTAGGAATTTGAATTCTTGTTCACACCATTCTACATTCAAGTCTTTCTTAGATCATCTGCTTAAAAGAATATCCTCTAATTTATTTCAACTTTAATTTGTTTAAATTCAAACAAGACTCAGAACACAGTGCTCGGAGTTAATATCCTATTGCTTAATAATTGTATGCCACATCTAGTCACTTGATCTCTAATATTTTGGTTAAGGGGACCAACCACTGGAATTTTTTTGTTGCTTCTGGTATGTGTATATAAAGTAGTGCACAGGAATCTGAGACCTGTTTTAAGATCAACTATTATCTTCTAGTCACTTGATCTCTGCTATTTTGGTTAAGGGGACCAGCCACTGGATTTTTCTTGCTGCTTCTGGTATGTGTATATCAAGGAGTGCAGAGGAATCTGAGATCTGTTTTAAGATCAAATGTTCTTTAAGGAAATGCTAGCAATATTCATTATATGGTTAGTTTTTTCTACTTATTATTTATTTCTTCTTATGAAGATCATTTACAATAATAGCAAATGTAATGGCACCTATCATCATATATCATCCAAGTTCGGATCATTAAGAAAATTTATTACATTTTCTATTATTCAAATCTTCTCTTGCTTCTTTGCCTGATATTATCTGATGGAAAAATGACTAACAACAATTGTTGCATAAGGTCTTTTGAAGTTACAATTTAACTGAAACAAACCTGCTCGTTGTAGTCAGCTCTCTCTCGAATGTTTGCAGCCAAAGCAAGAATGAATGATTCTATCGGGGCACGATCCTTGTTCCAACCAAAAGTAATTATGTCACAGCTAGTTTTGCTGACAATTTCAAACAGAGTACCTTGGCTGTCGCCCCAAGTATCAGCCTATAAAGCACAATCAAATAAGCATGAGAAAAAGTGCACATGACATCCATAATTTCTAGAAAATGAAAGCATATAAAATACCATCCATGATTCCATTGTGTTTTAGCCCTTACTTGTGCACAGGTCATTAACACAAGTGCTTTCAAACGAAGAAGCAAGACCCTTAAGACCTGGCTTCCACGTGAAACAGCTGCCTGTACTACACCAGAAAGAAGGGAACTGAAAAGCTCTTCACAAGCCCTTAGCTTTCGCCAAGAAGAAATAACACAAGCATCAGCTGCATCCAATAGAAGAGCAAGAGTTTCACGTAGTAATGATTTGGTGGCTTTCCCATCTAAATCAGATAGTAAAAGTGCTTTAGTCTGAACCACCGATGCCGCTTGACAGACACTCAGCTTTGTATTTATTCTTCTCTTGAGAAGAGCTCCTTGCTCAGACCAATCCTTTTTCCGTATCTGTACAAAGGAAACCAAAGCATATAAATAAATGAATTTTAATTTGTTTAACAGCTTGAAAATCAGATACCAGAAATGCAAAGAAGCTATTAAAAAACTCAAAATATCACAGCTCCACTGTAAGGATATAGAGACAGAAAGAATTTCTTCCCACTTAAAGATCCCCTTTGGAAATCTTCTGCCATCTGCTGCAAGATCAGCTTGAAATATTGCTGTGAAGTGTGACAATTTATTATATCTAGATGTCAATAACAGTAGATTAAGTGATTCATTGGTGCCTATGTCACTTTGTATAATTTCTTGTCTGTTGTCTGAAGTACAATAGAAAAGACACATATTTTGGGAAATCAATGCAGAGATGGCCAAGGGGAAAACAACAGTTGACGAAATTAATTTTGATCACAGTTTAGCCAGCATGCCAAATTTGTATATGGGAACACGGTACACCTATTGGTAGCAAAGGAGCCCAACAATTGATTTTATATATGTACAACATATATAAAGACAGTAAACCACTTGACTGACATTAGGTCAAGGCCTCAATTGCCAATGGTCATTCTTGTCCTGGCAGCACAGCATTCATTAGTCACTCTCCCCTGTGTCCAGGCAGCACAAGCATTCTGCAGCACACTCCCAACCACAACCCATTTCCATCAGCCTCTAAAACAAATCTTCTACACCACACAAATCTATGACCAGTGCACCTATATCTTATATCTTCTCCTGCCCAAAAAAATATAACAAACAACCACATAACACTTCCACATGGGTATTGTAAATCATGCCATCTTCAGGGCAGTGTGTATATGGGCATTGTAAGTCCCACTGAAGCTATGCAAAACTGAAGTACATTTCCGGATCAGTGTCATGAGGAAAAGAAGCACCCTCTTCCTAGATTTCTATTCCCATTTGAGGGTTTCTCTAGAGGTCTCTTGTATTGCACTTGTGTGAATTCTATGTTCTTACTTAAATATTAGCATACATTATAAAGATTCCTCAAGAGTTTCCAAGATTTTAAATGTACTACGAGTAATTTCTATGATTCTCCTCAAATTTTATCCTGTATAATGATGAAGCATTACATATTCTACGTTATGTTTCTTGTAAATATTCTCTTGTAAAATGACGATGTGTGACGTATCTCTGCTAATAAAAGTTTGTAAATAACTGATGTGGACTCTATGTTCCTCCTCAAAAACTAGAATGCACCATTAAAGATTTCTAGACAAATTTGCCAAAAATAAGGAGAAGTACCAGGGAATTCTATTGTTTTTCATCAAGTATTAACCTGTGTTGTGAAGATTCCTCAACTATTTAACCAAATTTTTTAAAGTACTTCCCATGTTTCTCCATAAATGTTGCCCTGCATTATTAAAAAAGTCCTCATCCACTTTACCAAAATTTAGAAGTATTAAGAATTAATTTTAGTATAGTTACTTGAAGATGGGAAGGCTATTGGTAGGTTATTTTCAAAAAACTAAAAAGTTGGAGAGAGGTACTTGGAGACAGAAAAATTAAAAAATTTAAGAGATCTCTATATGAAGTTTACCAATGTAAAAGAAATGCTTTTCGGAGACATACAGAAGGAAGGAAACTTCATTTGAAGTCTCCTAATGTCTGGAAATGTCCCCTTATGGGTCTTAGAGACAAGAATACATTCTTAATAAAGGAGATGAGTAGCTAGGGTATGTATCTCCAGTTTACTATGAAATGTTCTTTCCAAAATACCATCCTACATCCAAAAAACTGCTCAATTACTGAGCAGACTGTAGGAGTATTATAAGCAAATCCTAAGTTCCTTCTCAAATATTGGCCTGTAAAATAATAACTCATCAACTATTATACACTATGCTTTCTATTAAGAGAGGATTATATTGTTTCTCCTCAAATTTGAAGTTGCATTATAAATATTCTTCACATGATTATACAAGTAATTCCTATGGTCTCAAATATTAACCTTAATTACAAAATTTGTCCACTATTTGGCCAAAATTTATGAGTATCAAGAATGAATTCTATGTTACATTTGGGTGTGACCCCATAGCACCACTTTTACTGATCAAAAAAAATGAATTCTATGTTACTTCTCATAGTATTGTGCATTATAAAAATTCATCATTTACTTTGCCTCAGTTAGAAGTTTAATAGCGATTTCTATGTTTGTTCTCCTCAAGAATTAAACTGTAATACAACATGTCATGCTTCTCCTCAAATACTAGCAGGTAAAAGAATGATGTGAATTATATGTTCCTCCTTAAAATATAGGATGCACTGTACAGATTCCTAGACTACTTTGCCAAATTATAGGAATATTAGAATGGAATTCTATTGGTTCTCCTCAAATATTGAACTGCATTGTAAGTAATCCTACACTATTTCACCACACTTTAACAGCATTAGAGTAATCCCTATAGATCTCCTCAAATATTATCCCACATTATGAAAAATCCTCAATTTGGAAATATCAAGATTCAACTGTAAATTTCAAATATTACAGCCTACATTAAATAAACAATTACTCAGTTACTCCACTATTATTTAGAACTATTAGTGGTAAATTGTACATTTCTCGTCAAATATTAAACTGTAAAACAATGATTGATCAGCAATTTGACACAATACTTCTCCTCGACTATTCTACTCTATGTTTCTTTTTCTCCTCGAATATTAACTTGCAAAACAATGATTGATCAGCAATTTGGCACAATACTTTTCCTCAACTATTCTATTCTTTGTTTCTTTTTCTTCTCGAACATTAACATGTAAAACACTGATCAGTCAACTATTTGGCACTACATTTCTCCTCAACTATTCTACACATTGTTTCTCTTCGGCTATTCTACACGTTTTCTCCTCAGCTATTCTACACCGCATTTCTCCTTTACAATTCTAAACAGCATTTCTCTTTGGCTATACTAAACAGCATCTCTTTGGCTGTACTATACAGCATTTCTCCCCAGCTATTCTATACAGCCTTTCTCCTCAGCTATTCTACACCGCACAATTCTCCTCAAATATTATCCTGCATTATAAAAAATCCTCATTGGAAGTATCAAGACTGAACTCTATGTTTCTTCTCACATATTATAGCGTGCATTGAAAAATTACTAAGCTACTTCACCGTTATTTAGGACTATTTGTAGTAAGTTCTACATTTCTCCCAAAATATTAGCCTATAAAACAATGATTAGTCAGCTATTTGGCAAATCATTTCTCCTCTACTATTGTACTCTGTGTTTCTTCTCAACTATTCTACACCAATTTTCTCCTCAACGATTCTAAACAGCGTTTCTCCTCAGCTATTCTACACCCCATTACCCCCCAGCCATTCTACAATGCATATCTCCTCAGCTATTCTAAACCGCATTACCCCCCAGCCATTCTACAATGCATATCTCGTCAGCTATTCTAAACTGCATTTCGTAGCTATTCTATACCGCTTTTCTCCTAGGCTACTATACACCGTGTTTTACCTCGACTATTAACCTGCATTGTAAAGAATTCTCAACTGCCTTACAATTTTTAAATTTAAAATACTGAAACAAAAGTCTGATTCTCCACAAATATTCGCCTGAAAATTAACATTCGACACGAATGAAAACAATCCCTGAAAATTTTCATTCTTACCTTGAGAAATGTTGGCAAAGTCTTGAGCTGCTTTCCGGCCGCAACCCTGAGCTGCTGCAAATGGTCGTCTTTAACACCGCCGCTCTCCAAAACATGTACAAACAACCTAAAAGCGACCTCCTGCTTTTCCAACCCTTCCAGCGGCTCCTCCTCGAACGCGATGGCATGCTGCTTAACCACCGCTTCGACCTCATTCAATCCATAGGTGACGGCCAACTGATCCAGGCTACTCCTCGCGCCGCCATTCGTCGCCATCCTCGCCGCCTTTGCAGACGAAGCGCAAGACGAAGAAGAACAAAAATTATTATCATTGGTAATCTCATCGCCACCTCTGTACTCTCCTTTTCCCTTCCTCATCTTGGACGGCGTACTACCCGGGGTCGAACCGGGCGTCTCCTCGCTCGCAGGGCTGGAAACCCCGCCGCCGTTCAAATAGGTCCCCTTTCTCCCATACGGCGAGGAAGACGACGCCGCCGAGGCATCCGACGAAGGCGAAGTCACGATAAATGCAGACGTGGCCGAAGAAAAAGAAGCCGAGGAATTAATAATCCATTGATCAAGCAAAAATGCACTTACCTTTTCGGCATCGGGAGCCTCCAGCCTGGGGCAATTCCCCGCCAAAGCGCTCAAAAACACCCTAGCAAACCCAGTCTCATATAAATTACTACCAAACCCCTGTATAATTTCCGCAATGATTCTGCTCACATCTGCCCTAAAACCCTCGCCGTGTTGCGAACTTGCAATCTTCGCCACATACTTCATAAACTCCTCGTAAAATCCTCCGACAGCATCTGCGCCAAAATTCTTTGGCCAAAATTCCTCATCAAAAGACAGAGGCGTTGCCTCCAGAAACTCCACCAGCACACTCAACAGATCCTTCTCAAAATTCGACGAAGCGCTCAAAAACCGAGCCATCGCTAACACTGCATTCAGCTGAGAATTAGTAACCCTAACAGAAGATCCAGGCCTAAAGTAGCCTAGCTGAGGGCATCTGCTATAAATCCAGCCAATTTTAGAGCCAGCTATCTGGCCATCCTGCGCCATTATGTCGCAAAGCTCTGTCAAAGCGTCCATCATGTTTCTCGGCAGTTTTCACGTTTTAACTTCCTCTACATTTAGCTTGTGCTCTGAACAGGCTTAGCAGCACTGCTGGACAGAGTAGCAGAGAGCCAACATTTTTATCGCAGGCGAAGAAGCCGAAAATGTTTTTCGCTTGGCTTTGTATAATTTAATTTTAAATCTGTATGCCGTCCACGACGACCCCGATATATTAATGATATTCTTATGTGGGATATGAATACCGTATTCATACGTCCGGACAGCTCCAAAAATGGCGGGATGAATCATAATTTGCGGGTACACGCGTATATAAGCAGATCATACCATACACCGTATACAACTCATAGGCGCTTATATGAGTTACCGTTATGTCATACTCTGCTCAGTCTAAACAGTAAGTCAGGGTTTGTGAGGGGTTT
>VDFB02037481.1:0-47233 GCA_007258455.2 Sequoia sempervirens | reverse complement strand
AAAGGTCAAAATAAGAACATTTAGGAAATCAAGTAAAAATAACACTTTTCACAGGAAAAAGTGTTTTGTACCTTTCTCTCATAGTTGGAAGAATCCTCTTCCAAGATTGCACAATAGAAACCATTCTGGCACACATACTGTCCAGTATAGCCAACATCTCAAATGATAATGACTAGTCTAAAGACAGGCATTGAATTTCACAATCCTCTACTTCAAAAAGCATCCCAAAGAGATGCTCCAACTGGACCTCAATAATTTCTTTGACCAACCAAATTTTTTTAACCAAATCTTCCCTATGTCTCTAACTAGACAATACTCAGCTTGCAACTCACCAACTCTTATTCTTTTTTTTCCATCTTTATCTTTGAAAAATTTAAAATACTTCCTAATATCATTCAATTTAGATTCAATAGCTTCAATTATGCTTCTAAAGTTGTCAACAACAACAGGCCATTAGAGACAGTACCTATAGATCTCAAATATCTCCTTAATGCATTCTCTTGTCACATGAATGTGTTTAGATAACTTTTTTTTGGCCTTGAAAAACCTTCTTTCAATCATAGTTTGGATCTTATTTCCTTCAAATCCTTCATGAAATAACCTTTCTTCAACAACTTCTACAAGATCATCTGGTAACAAGTCAAAAACAACAAAAATAGTAGTACCCTTTTTTAGCAGATAATCAACTAAGGAATCTTCAATTCTAGGCCTACTGACTGGAGAGCATGCATACCATATTTCCCAAATATTTTTCATATCACCCTCATCCAACACCAAACTAATTTCATCTAGATTGAAAGAATCAGATCCAGGTAGAGACTCTTCTTTCTTCTCCTTCTCTTCTGAGATAGTGATGACATCATTTGTATTAATTTTCCTCCTTTTAGATTTCAGATGGGAACCACCAATGACAACCTCTAACTCCCTCTTACCAGAGGAGGAACCCTCCTCAAACTAACTGATAGGCATAGCACTAGACACTATCACACCGGAGCAGAAATCTAACTACAAGGATGAGAAATAAACTTTGCATGCATTTTCTTTATCTTTCATAAATTCAAAATATCTGTAAACTTATTTTTCGATAGGGATGCCAAAATTTCACTTAATATTCTCTTCTGATGGTAACAAATTTAGAAAGTACAATAATAAACACATGAGTAGAGACCCAAACCAAAAGGGATAACTCTAAACCAAACACATTTTGACATTCTCAAGTAGGTTTTCCATTATTAGACTACACAAGTCAAACTATTTATTTTCCTTCACCATCTTATGTGCAAGATACACAACAATAGCCGATGTAGATCGTTCATGATTTTAGAAATAGATTTTGTAAGTGATACCATAAGCAACATACCTCACTGCAAGATTGACAATGGTATTTATCGGTAAAGCTCAAGGTCTTTGTCGATACTAGTAAATTCCTCCACTTCTTTGTATTTCATTGTTTACTTCCCAGGGAGGTCACTGACACTACACAATTCAGTAATAGCTTCAATGGCTTCCTTAGTGATCAGATAGGGTTTTTCCAAAATCATGATTTCATCCCTGAATCAACTCAATAGGAACAAGATAGAATATTTGTCGACAATCCAGGGGAATTCTCCCCATAAATCCATACCTAGGGCACTTATATTTTGCAATTCATTAGGCTTCAACCCTAGTTCCATTTCCTTCATCTTTGATGGTAAAATTCGTCCAACTTTTCTCCCTTCAGCCTCTGTAGAATACTACCACTAGATTCACTATTAACCAACATAAATTTCTTTGTCACACTTAGCTTCTTCAATCCTTTTATCACTCAGTGAAACTTATTTCTGTTCTTTGCAAACTGTGAGAAATGATTTGAAACTCCACCTTTTATCCTTAATTTCTTATGATGATTTTTCCACAAAAAACTTACATCGATGATGCCATCAATTGTATTTCACTTTTCAATTAGCTAGATTAAGCTTCATCATACATCACCGACTAGATCAAACTTAGTCATGCCGAAAACACATCAGTAAATTACTTTAGAGATGGGGAACCAATAGGATATGTATTGCAAATCTCCCCCTAAGCCAAGGTAGTTGGCTCAAATTTTGGAAGAGCTTGTACTAAGATCCGGTACCATAGAAGAGCTCCTCACACTCATTTCTAGTTTCTTCCAAACTATGATGGTCTTCTTCTTAGATTCATCTGATTCTATAGCCTTTTTTATTTTAGAAATTTTTGGAGCAACATATCTACATGTGATAGAATAATGTCTAGATTGACTACACTTGTAACATCTTTGTCCTAACTTAACTGAATGAACCCTAGATCTGCACTGATTAGCCTTTTGTCCATAATCATGGCATAAATTGCAATTACCATGAAATAGATTATTCATTCCATTCCTTCTAGCCAGATTAGATAATTGACTTCTACAATGTCATGCTTTATGACCAAACTTGCGATAGTTAAAGAATTCAGTACTTAGTTCCTTCCTGCTTCTACAATCTACAACCTTATGTCCAATTTTTTTTCATAGAAAACAATGACCATTAAATAATAAGTACCTTTGAGCATTTGGTTTCTTGACTAGAGGTCTTTTTGTAGGTGTTCTAGAGTTCCAAACCTTGCTTGTGACAATAGATCTCACTTCATCTTCAACTACTTTTTTTGTACCCTTAGTATTCTGATTTGATATTTCACCTAGGAAGCCAAGTCCTTCCTTATCCTTGTGACATTTCTGTATGGACAAGAGTTGATCCAGAATTATGCTACTTCCATATACTCTTGCTTCTGATTTTAGCCATCTTAACTCTTGATCTAACTTCTCATTTTCTTCTAATTTTTGTTTGATGGTATCCTTGAGAATTTCTTCAGTCTTCTTCCATTCTTCGATTTTCTATTTGATGGTATCTTTTATATTTTATTTAGGCATATTTCATTCATACAATCATAGCTTTAGATTCACAACACTTTCATTTGAATCCTTTAATTCCTCACCGAACTCTATGTGTATTGGTTTGGAATTTTTTTAATTTGATCCCTTAGTTTTGAGATACAAGCATTTGGCTCCCTGATGTTTTCTTTTAATTCTTCATTTTCATATTTAATTCTTTCCATATCATCTAACATTGTCCTCACTTCATCTGAAGAGTTGGAAAAGTCACGACAGGGCTCGTTGTTTGTTGACTTGGAAGAGGACAAGGATAAAAGAAAGAACAACGACCAAGGTATATCAGAAAGGACCCATGCCAACCTCAAGAGGAAAGTTCCTCCTACTACCCAGATGGTTCAGATTTTAAAGAGGGGGCTTCAGGATATCAATGATTTGGAAGTTGAGACTGTGAAAATATTAAAGGCCCAAATTTAGTTGTTGCTGGTGTTTTTTCTGGTTTTTTGGTTTTGTGGCCTTCGCTGGCCTTTTTGGTGGTTTTGGCTTTGTCTTGTTTTTGTTCTTATAGCCTTTCTACTTATGGTGTCTTTGATGATCTTATATTTTGTTTGTAAACTTTGTGGTTTTGGGTCCCCATAAAACCCATATTTTCCTCTTTCAAAAGCATCCAAAATTTCTTGTTATGGATTCACCACAATCATGGGAGTATGTTGAAAATGATGAATCCTTGAAACAAATGTTATGCGCTTCTGATAAGCCATCTTTTTTCCAAGAGAAAAGTTACCTATTCTATGATAAGTACCAAGCAACAAGATATTGATATTAATGAGATAAACATGAGCATGGAACCATATGATCCTGAATATCCTAAGTCACATGCACTCCCCTTAAGGGATAGAATTGATATACCTTTGGACATAGATGATAAAGAAAAGGTTATTGAGATTGGGAAGTGCCTTGATGATGAAGAACAAGAGTATAGTACAACCTTGCTTCATGATTTTCTTGAAATTTTTTCTTGGAAATATTTATATATGCTAGGAATAGACCCAAAAATAGTCACACATAACATTGTTCTCGCTAAAAATTCTAAGCTTGTTAAAAAAAAGATACATAAAATGAACCATAAGATAGCCTTGCATGTTAACGGAGAACTTGAAAAACTCCTTGATGTAGGTTTGATTCGACTGATTGATTATTCTCCTTGGATCTCAAACATTGTTATAGTTGCTAAACCTGATAATCGTATTAGGATATGTACGAATTTTTGTGACTTGAATAAAGCCTCTTGAAAAGATTATTTTCCCCTTCCTAATATTTAAATGATCATGGATTCAACTGTTGGACACTCTTTGTTTTCATTCATGGATGGATTTTCTAGTTATAATCAAATCTTCATCAACCCACAAGATCAATACAAGATAACATTTACAACTATTTGGGGAACATTTTGTTGGGTTATGATTCCTTTTGGATTAATGAATGTAGGTGCAACTTATCAAAGAGAAATGCCATTAATATTTCATTATTACATACATAAAATGTTGGAAGATTATGTTGATGAAATCCTTTCCAAATCCTTAACAAGACAATACAATGTAAATGTCCTTCGACAAATATTTGAAACAATGCGTAAATATAACATGCACCTAAATCCAAAAAAATGTTTCTTTGGAGTAGATAGTGGAAATTTTTTAGGGTTTATCATATCTCATAGAGGCATTGAGGTAGGCAGAAAGAAAATTGATGCTATAATAAACATGCCCACTCTTAAGAACATTTCTCAATTGCGCACGTTGGAAGGAAGAATTCAATCAATCCATCATTTTGTTGCCTCCTTAGTTGATCAAACATTACCTTTCACACATCTCCTCAAGAAGGTTGTGGATTTTGATTGGAATGATGATTGTAAACTAGCCTTTGAGTGTTTGAAGGAATATCTTACAACTCCACTTGTTTTACAACCTGCTATGCCAAACAAACCATTCATCCTTTACATAGCCACATATGCCCATGCTCCTTCCGCATTGTTGGCCCAACAAGAAGAAAATGGAAAAGAACTTCCCATTTATTACATTATTTGAGCTTTAATTGATTATAAAAATTGATACACACCAATTGAAAAATAATGTTTGGCTCTTGTATTCTCTACTAGTAAGTTGCGATATTATTTTCTAAATGCTAAAATACAGGTCATGACAAAATTTGACCCCCTTAAACATCTTTTTAATAAAATAGACTTATCAGGACGTTTACCTAAATGGGTAATTTTGTTGACTGAGTTTGACCTTAAGTTTGTTTCACAAAAAGAAATCAAAGGACAAGCCTTGACCGACTACTTAGCTAACGTTCCTTCTCCTCTTGCGTTACCTACCAGTGACTCTTTTCCTGATGATAGTGTGTTGACAATACAAGCTAAAACATGGGAATTATATTTTGATGGATCTAAGTGTAGAACAAGCTTTGGTGTTGGGGTTATATTGATCCCACCTATAGGAAGGCCTACTCCATTATCATATCAATTAAACTTCCTATGTACCAATAACACAGTTGAGTATGAGGCACTAATTGTTGGATTGCATGCTACTTTAATTATGGATGTCAAAGATATTAAGATCTTTGGTGACTCATAATTAATAATTAAACAAGTAAATGGAACATATTAGGCCAAGCATGACAAACTATCAAAATACACAGATCTTATCATGCACTTGTTAGCGAATTTTCAAACATTTACCATTGATAACATCCCATGAAAAAATATCAGCTTGCGGATGCACTTGCAAGTGCGTCCTCTCTTATATCCCCTCAAGTTCATTCAAAAAATTTCACATTCACTATTCACCCTATCATGATACCTTCGATTGACGTAAAAAAAAAGGAGGTTTTAGTGACAAATGAGGATAACTCAAGTGAATGGTATGATACCATATTCAACTATTTGAAAGGTGGTACCCTTCATGAGCCAACCACCAAAAACCTTCGTGCTCGTTTACGAAAGCTTGCATCTAAATATATCATCCACCCTGATGTGTTGTATTGAAGGTCATTTAATGGTCTCTTACTTCGATGCTTAAACAAGTCTAAGATACCTCTAGCACTTCACCAAGCCCATGAAGGTGCTTGTGGTGGAAATTTTGGAGGGAAAACTTTGGTTCAAAAAATTATCCGTATTGGGTATTACTGGCACAACATTAAACATGATTGCTTTGATTATGTTCAAAAATTTCATAAATGTAAAGAACATAGTGATTTGCAACATGCTCTTCCTAATTAAATTCAAACTCAACTTCCAATATGGTCCTTTGTGGTTTGGGGATTGGACATTATAGGAAAAATTTCACCCCCTTCTTTCGCTTGACATACCTTTATCACCACTGCAACTGATTATTTCACAAAATGAGTAGAGGGCATTGCTCTTCGATCTACTACAACTAAGGTAATATGTCATTTCATCCTAGAACACATTATTGCTCACTTTGGACTCCCTTCCGCATTAATCTCTGGTAATGGTACACAATTTAAGAAAAATGATGTGAAGAAACATTTGAATACCTTTGGTCGTTCCCACAAAAGGATATGAAAATCATGGCAAAACCTATCCTGGGAATTGGACATTCTAGCAGGCGACTAATATCTTTTTATGGTAGTTCATTTACTTGTCAAACCAGGGAATGTATACTTCAAATGGAGCGGCACTGTATGTGCACTAAGAACTGTCTACAGTCACAATTTACCAGAAATAAATGTGTGAAAGTAATTGTACTTATGCTACAGGAATGTAATGCGAAGCCTTCTAGACTTAATCAAAGCAGAAACCATAACAACTATAACTGAGAAACAAACTATGAACTGGCCTTATGCTGCAAGAACAAACACATGGATGGATTCCTGATGCTGCAGGAACAATATAAGACTGAGTTTGCACAGAAACTTGAAGAATGAAATCTAGCTTATGATCAACAAAAAATAAATGATTAACTAACTACAGATACTTACTAAGTGGGCCCCCTTAGCAAGCATCAACTAACTATGCAAGAGTTGAACTCAGAACTTCATCAGCTTTTATTCATAAACTCAGAATGGTATACATTGTTCTGCTCATATGAAAACTAACACAAAACTCTATCTCTTATTATCATACTAACTCTTACATATTATCCTTCTATATTTGCTATGATATGCTTGCCGTACTCATTATGCTTGCTAACTAACTCTAATAGAGAAAGACATGGACATAAAATATCCTGAAACTGAGGAACAAACTTCTCATAAATGAAAACATATCCATTCAACCTGATCCAGGGAGAAGATTTAGCATTCCACTCTTTCCAGATTAAATGATCATTCAGTTTCTTCCCAACAACTCAGACAAAGAGTCTTCACTGGAAAAACTTCCTCGACCTCTTGCAGGAAATGGACTTTACTGCAGGGCCGAGATCCGCTGCGCTTGACTCGCTCATGCTCCCTTCAACAACCTGGGACGCACAAGGTGACAGAGGAAAAATAAGGCATGCATGGCAAACAACACGATACATTCATTAATCACATATTAAATCTATCCCATTATTCAAAAACCATATGCATTATATCAGTCGTTTAGGAAGTCAAAACAGGGTAATTAATAAGACTCATGGAGATGTTAGGCTGTAGGGATGTAGGAATGTATTACTATAGGATACCACCCATTTTAGACAAAAAAGTCTTTAATAAAAGAGTTAAAACATCCTTTAGTAATAAAAGTAGACATATTACTAATACATCATGATACTCAAATTATGAGCATATCCTGAGCTCATCATCTACCCCCTACTTAACCTGATGATGGTCCACCAGTATTAAGCTTCTTGGTTGTTTCCCTGAAATCTGTAGAAGTAGTATGAATTTTTGGCATAATCCTAAATTTATAATAGAAACCTCTGAAATCTTGCCATCTTTCATATCTGAGGTTCTCAGCATCCCTATTAACATCTGTAGCACGATAGGGATAAAGTGGCCACATTTTAAAACCAAAGGCTCTAAATGTTATTGGTAACCATAATTCTGAACTCCTTAATATCTGCATGATCAAAATTCTTTGTCCTTCAAGTGGGGTCGCTTAAAATTGGGGTTATGTGGCTCAATTTTTCTTGAGTCTTAACAAATTACTTTCCATCTCTTTTTCACCTATAGCGAGGTAAGCCCAAAAATATATGGTTGGCCTTTTAAATTCCCTCATACACTTGTTTTCCATATCAAATATTTTACCTTTTCTCATTATTGTTAAACCCATACAATGAACCAGTTTTTAATTGTATAAGTTGATCCTGCTTTTCTCGATCGAGTGGTATGGCTCATCCCTTCGTCTCTTTCTATAGGGTCAGCTTAATCGCCATAATTTGGTTTCATTTACGTTCGATTACATAAGTGACCCTAAATTGATGTCACCAATGAAGGGATTCCACTTTTATCTGTGAGGGAATTACAGTAAAGCCAAGGCAAATAGAATTTGTATTAATAAAGAAAAGCCCTTTTGAAATAATTAGGGGTCACTTAATGCATCACAGAATTTCTAGTAAAGGAACAACAAGATCAATATTCCTGGAAAATTCATTAACTGGAACCACAAAAATTGTTCCTTGAGACACAAAGCATAAACTCTAGGCGGTGGTCTACACTCCACAATCTTACCAGTTATTTTCAACATTTCATCCATTTTCTTTTTCATCTCTTGGATTTCCTGTTTCTATCTTTCAATTTCTCTTTTCAGCTTCTTCTTCTCTTCTTCCCAAAGACTTTGTTGAATTTTAGTCTTGTCTAGGTGGCAGAAACTCAGGGTTTGAAATGTGACCGGCCTCCATGTGGTCTTAAAGTATTCCAAAAATTCAATCAAAAATGTCTTTTTGTAGACAACCATGGCTTGACAAGTTGCATGGGGTAATGAAGTTTCATTGGCCACTTCCAAGGGCTATTCTTCCTCTTGTTGTAGGATGAATTCATGTTACTGTGTAGGAGGAGATTGTACTTCCTCCAAAATTTTCCTAGCTGCTTCAGCAAAGTCATCAAGACTTGGCATTCCCCTTTCATTACTATCATCTTGTGTTTCATCAATTTCCATTGATTCATTCTGCATTTCCTCAGGAACATCAAGTGGGCTATGTGAAACATTCTCAGGTATATTCTGAGAATCATCATGGTTGTGTTCATTAGACTCCTCTGAAATTATTATAACTTTAGGTTGAGAAGATGTTGAGGTGACTTTACATTGTTTCCTTGCTAAAACTCTTTTTGGCAATGTGGCCCCTGTAGGAGGCACTCTCATGGCTTTCCTCTTTCTGACTTTCCTAGAGGGTTCATACTCAATAGAAGAGGATGATAGAGAAACTGTGGTGGCAACAGGTGTTGCTGCAGGAGGAAATGCTACAAGAGAAGGTGTTGTAGGAGATGGACATTGTTTTCTTTGAGCATGGGGGTTAGACTCTAGGGTTTGTTCTGGCCTAGATGATTCTCCTACCTTCATTTTTCCTTTTTCTCTTCTACTAGCAGACCTGGTTTGTACTCTGGTAGAGGGTTCTGATGTGGAGGCCGCAGGAATAGATGCTGTAGAGGTTGCTCTAGGTGGCCTAGGAAGTTGTAGACCCTTTTGGGAAACAAATTCTTGCTAAGAAAAGGGTGACACATCCCTCAGGAAATGCTCAATCAACAGTTTGATGAGGGCATGATGGGCAATTGAATTGTCCCTTCCCCTCTAGGTTTCATGGGCACTTTTTTTTAATAGATTTAACAAGAAATTTGGGACATTAACAGCTAACCCATGCTTCATATGGCTCAATAACTTAAAATGGTAAGAATGTAAATAGGAGAAGTGTCCCTCATAGGTTAAATGCCTGATTATAAATGTAGCATATTCTAAATATGGAAAGGGTAGAGACACTCGTTTGCAGCCTTGTTTAGAGACCTCCAAAGGTCCATCAATTGGCACTGTAAATTGTGCCCTAGCAGAAACAACATCTAAAGAGAAATTTTCCCCTGCTGCAGGAAACCTAGTTAATTCAACAATTCATTCTTCTGTTATAGTCACTGTTAGACCCCATATTGAAGCTTCCCCTTCTGAAAGAGTTCTTAAAACTTCCCCAACAGCTTCCTCATTGAAAGTATCTAACCTCATAAAATAGTTTAGCCAACCACAATTATTGAACGCCTGCATTGTTTGAGGATTCTACGTTAAGAGCTTATGAGCTACAGGCTCATGTCTTCCCAATTGACCACCCATATTTGCAAATTACGTCTGTTGAGATTCCAGAAACTCAAACCTTTTCAAAAACTTTTCTGCTCTGCTTCTTTCTGCTTCCTTCAGTCCTTCCGTCACTTCTCTTCTTTTCCAAGAATGACTCAGAAGATAATTTCATGTAATGATTATAGGAGCTACTCATATCAAGTAGTTAATATTGTTTAAGATAAAACATGCAGCCATATTTGGAAAGTACAAGAAAAAATAAAAATATCTTATTAGTTGTGACAGTGACATAGGAAAAGATTTGAAATGGATTACCCCGCCCCCTACTTAAAAGTTGACATGTGTCCACACATGGGCGAAAGGATAGGCGAAGCATGGGCGATAAAGAATGATATGTACATAGTAGTTGTTAAATAAATGAAATAAATAAATAATGTGATTAAGAAAAGATATCGCGTACCTTTCAATTAATGCTCATACGTGCTGGGCAAATCACAGTGCATCGTGAAATGATGGCTGGAATAGAAATAATGAATGAAGTGGTAGGGTAGGATGGATGACGTGGAAGAAAAGAGAATGAATGATAGTGATGGATGGGAATGGAGAACATGGCGTCCTTGAAAAGGAAACCTTTATTATGTGCATGCAATGTGGAATTTAAAGAGATGCTACAGGAAAAATATCGAAGCCTTTCACTGCAGGAAGATCAGTGGTCGTAGTTGGAACAAACTGGTGCAAAAACTCATCTTTAGATGTTGGCTTATGATACAACCAAAGTTGATGTCCATTAAACAGTAGCTTGAATCGAACTGGATCTATTGTGGCTAATTGCACTGAGCCATTATCAAATACATTTTCTACTTCATAAGGACCAAGCCAGCGTGTGGTTAGTTTACCTTGATTTTCTTTGTATCTGGAGTCATAGAGCAACGCCCAGTCACCGGTAGGGAATTGCTTAGTTCGAATATGATTGTCATGCCATTTCTTTCTTTGTTGTTGGATAGTTTTAGTATGTTGCAGGGCAGCTTTCCTTAGTTCATCCAATGCATTTAGCTCCAGGAGGCATTCTTTTTGAGCCTCAGAGATATCAATATTAAGCTGGAGAGCAGTCCTTAAGGTTTTATGCTCAAACTCTATTGGCAACATAGTAGTCTTACCATAGATTAACTCAAAAGGAGTAAACCTTGTAGTCATTTTCCATGTTTTGTAGGCCCAGACTACTTCAGGTAGGCGACTGCTCCAATCCTTCTTGTGTAATTGGACTTTCTTTGTAAGGACTGCCTCAATTTCTCTATTAGTAACCTTTGCCTGACCATTGGCTTGAGGGTGATAGGGGCTAGAATTTTTGTGCCTGATCTTGTAATCATTCATCAGTGCAGTGATTAAGTTGGATGTAATATGAGCTCCTTGATCAGTAACAAGTTCCATTGGGACTCCAAACCGAGTAAAAATATGCTCATATAAGAACTCAACAACTTTATTGTCATGGGCATGTGTCATTGCTTTCACTTCCACCCACTTGGTTACATAATCAGTACACACTAGAATGTATGATTTTCCATTGGATGGAGGATCAATAGGCCCAACAAAATCCATGCCCCATTTATCAAACGGACTGACCACCACTTGCGGATGCAGGGGCATTTCATCACATCTTGTTGGTCTCCCCATTCTTTGACATCTGTCACATTTCCTGGGATAGGCTGTTGCATCTTTGTGTAGTGTGGGCCAATAATATCTTGTATTGAGCACTTTCATAGATGTTCTCTTGGCTGCAAAGTTCCCTCCACATTGCTCATCATGACAGGCATGTAAAATGTTATAGGTCTCATCTTCCCTCACACATCTTCTCATGACTTGGTCAGGTCCTGTATAAAATAAACAGTCTGCAATCCATGAAAAGTTAAAACTTTTCTCAAGAAACAATTGCCTTTCCTTTGGTGAGAAGTGTGCTGGAATTTTGTTGGCTGCTAAATAATTTGTGATATCTACATACCATGGAGTTTGAACAGCAATAGAAAATAGATTTTTATCAGGGAAGTTATCATCAATTATCTCAGGAGGGTCAGGTGTAGGTGTTTGAAGTCTTGACAAGAAATCTGCAACCACATTTGCTTGGCCTGGCTTATGAATAACTGTGGTATCAAATTCCTGCAACAATAGGAGCCATCTTGCTAATCTGCCATATATGGAAAGCTTATTCATGAGGTATCTTATTGCTACATGATCTGTATGAACAAATATTTGGTAACCAGTGACATAATGTCAAAACTTGTTCAAGGCATACACAACTGCTAGAAATTCTTTTTCTGTGACAATATAGTTTAATTCAAGACCTTGAAGATTTTTGCTAATGAAATATATGGCATGCTCAATGGAATTCTCTTTCTATCCTAAGATTGTCCCTATGGCATAATCAGAAGCATCTGTGTGTATATGAAAAGGCAGGTTCCACTTCGGTCCTTGAAGAATAGGTGCTTGAGTAAGTAAGTTCTTAAGCTGCAGGAAAGATTTGTCACAGGCTTCAGTCCAACTAAATTTAGAGTCCTTAGTCAACAAGGCATATAATGGGCTGGCTATTTTGCTGAAATCTTTGATAAATCTTCTATAATATCCTGCATGTCCTAGAAAACTTCTAACATCCTTTTGTTTTGCAGGTGTTGGCAAAGTTAGAATAACTTCTATTTTTTGCAGAGTCAACTTGAATTCCTGCTTGAGAGACATGATGGCCTAAAACAATTCCCTCTTGCGTCATCACGAAGAATTTCTCACTATTCAAAGACAAATTCTGCTCTTGACATCTTTTCAACACTTTTTCCAGATTGGCTAATACTTCTTCATAAGTAACTCCATAGGTAGTGAAGTCATCCATGTAGATTTCCATGGAATCATGATAGATGTCAGCAAAAATACTGATGACTACCCTTTGAAATGTTGCAGGTGCATTACACAGTCCAAAAGGTAAGACAGAGTAGGAAAAAGTACCCCATGGACTGGTAAAAGTTGTTTTGTCTTGATCTTCAGGGGTGATTCTTATTTTATTATAGCCACTATATCCATCCAAAAAAGAGAAATACTTTTTCCTAGACAAGGAGTCTAGTGCTTGGTCAACAAATGGAAGTGGAAAGTGATCCTTTTTAGTTGTTGTGTTCAGCTCCCTATAATCTACACAAACTCTCCATTTTCCACCTTTTTTAGGGACAATTACTAATGGATACACCCACTGACTGTCTGAAATGGAGTAGATAAAACCAACATCAAGTAACTTCTGGAGCTCTGTTTTAACTATTTCCCTGAGTGTTGGGTTTATCCTTCTTTGAGGCTGCCTAATAGGTAAACAGTCTTCCTTAATGTAGATCCTATGAGTACAAAGTTGAGGATCTATTCCCTTCATATCCCCATAGTCCCATGCAAAAGCTCTATGTTGTTCTTGCAACATTGTGACTAGGGCAGCTTGTTGAGATTGAGGCAGCTTATTATTGATATTTAGACAATGGCCTCGAGACACTTCTACTGGCCTAATAAGATCATTCATGGAGGTTGTTGATAAAGGTAGTGTCCGTATTTCATATGGAAGCAAATTATGATAAACTGTAGGAGATTCAGGTGTCAGGTCCTCATAATTCAGTTGCTGCAAGAAACACTGTTGCAATGGATATCATGAATATTCAGGGCATAAGCTAGATACTGATTGGCTTCTGCAAAATACATAGGCTATTGTTGTTGCTGTTTATTATTAGGATTTAACAATGGTCGAGCAGGCATAGGAGTTTGTTTTGGAGGGCCAGTATTTGTTGCAGGTGCTGCAGGAGGTGGCATGAGGGCCTGAGGCTGTAGTTGCTAAAATTGTAGAGAGACAGGGGATTGGTTCTGCCATTGCTGTGGGCTTCTCCATTGAGGATTCTGCTGCTAGTTACCTTGGGGTGGAGTCCATTTTCCTTGTGGTTGCTGCCAACCTCCTTGAGGAGATTGCATTGAGGACTCTGATAGTTAGGCCAATGTGATTGAGGGGTATTCCAAGGAGGTGATGGGCCATATGTAGGTTGTCACTAGTTATTATAATTAGAATAAGGATTGCCAAAAGTCAAAGGATTTTGAGGTATACCTTGTCTTTGAGCCCATGGTCACTTTTGTGCGATGAAGAATACTTGGTCATCATCACTCTCTACCATCTTAAAGTTAGTAGGTAACTGCTTAGCCTCTAGGTTAGCCACTGTCTTACATCTATAGTCCCTTTTCTTTTGTCTACAATGTGGAAAAAACTCCACCAAGATTTCTTTAGCTTCCTCATGTTTCTTCCAAGCTTGCATAGTATCTAACTATGTAGCCATGTTGTTTATGATATCCTGCTTGAAATTAGACAGCAAATTTGTGATCTCCATCCGTGAAACTCAATTAATAAAAGACTTTCCCACTATGGCTTGATGACCTCTACCCTTCTTAACAATTGCTTGAGAGTAGTTAAGAACTTAAGACATATTTTCTTGATATCATCCCAAGGCAGTTGGGTTATATCACCTCCTTCCATCAGGTCTAGAGCATCTATATAGGTATCACTGATTCCTCTTAGGAAGAGTAGTTTCTGAGACTCTTCATTGAGAGTATGGTCTAAATTATTTTTCAGTGAAAACAAGAATCTTGAGATATAGTCTTCCAAGCTTTCATCCTCCTTTTGTTGAATTCAGAATATATCATCTCCCTTACTACCACTCTTACAATATTCCTTGTATTTCTCAAGAAATTTTGTTTGCATGGCTGCCCAACTATCAACAACACCCCTTCCCAAACTCATGAACCATCTAAGAGCTCCTTCCTTCAAAGTAGAAGGAAATAACTTCAGCCTGTGAGCATCTGAAGTGTAATCATAGCTATGACAGAGGATGTCAAACTCGAACAAGAAAGTGTCTGGGTCCTCTGTAACTAGTCCATAGAACTTAGGGAGTAATGAAGAAGGGATATTTTTAAGGTTATCATTATCCTGCTGAGCAACAATAGGAAACTCAAAAGTAGGAGGTTGATTAGGTGGATTTCATGCCATATTTTCTTGCTAGAGTATCAGAGCAAATGGAAATTCAACAAACAAGGTTTTAGGGAGGAACCTTCCCAGAGCGTCTCTTCTTCTATGCATGCAATATAATGAATGGTAAATTGAAGGAATTTGAAAATTCTTAAATATCAGACTAAGCTACTGCTAACAATGACTTATGACAGGTTCTTAGCTTGACACCATCCCTAACAACAGTGCCAAAAATGGTCGTGCCCACAAAAGGATATGAAAATCATGGCAAAACCTATCTTGGGAATTGGACATTCTAGTAGGTGACTAATATCTTTTCATGGTCATTCATTTACTTGTCAAACTAGGGAACGTATACTTGAAATGTAGCGGCACTATATGTGCACTAAGAACTATCTACAATCACGATTTACCAGAAATGTAATGCGAAGCGTTCTATTCTACTTATGCTACAAGAATGTAATGTGAAGCCTTCTAGACTTAATCAAAGCAGAAACCATAACAACTATAACTAAGAAACAAACTATGAACTGGCCTTATGTTGTAGGAACAAACACAGGGATGGATTCTTGATGCTGCAGGAACAATATAAGACTGAGTTTTCACAGAAACTTCAAGAATGAAATCTAGCTTATGATCAACAGAAAATAAATGATTAATTAACTAACTACAGATACTTACTAAGTGGGCCCCCTTTGCAAGCATCAACTAACTATGCAAGAGTTGAACTTAGAACTTCATCAGCTTTTATTCATAAACTTAGAATGGTATACATTGTTCTGTTCATATAAAAACTAACACAAAAATCTATCTCTTATTATCATACTAACTCTTACATATTATCCTTCTTTATTTTCTATGCTATGCTTTTCGTGCTCATTATGCTTGCTGACTCGCGCAGGAGGAACACTTATTTAAATCAGGAAAACAACTAACTAACTAACTCTAATAGAGAAGGAAGTGGACATAAAATATCTTGAAACTGAGGAATAGACTTCTCATAAATGAAAACATATCCATTCAACCCAATCTAGGGAGAATATTTAGCATTCCACTCTTTCCAGATTAAATGATCATTCGGTTTCTTCCCAACGACCAGGACAAAGAGTCTTTTCCGGAACAACTTCCTCAACGTCGTGTAGAAAATGGAATTTACTGCAGGGCCGAGATCCACTGCACTTGACTTGCTTATTCTCCCTTCAACAACTTGTGATGCACAAGGCAACAGAGGCGAAAGAAGGTATGCGTGGAAAACAACACGATACATTCATTAATCACATATTAAATCTATCCCATTATTCAAAAACCATATGCATTATATCAGTCGTTTAGGAAGTCAAAATAGGGTAATTAATAAGAATCATGGAGATGTTAGGCTGCAGGAATGTAGGAATGTATTGCTATAGGATACCACCCATTTTAGATAAAATGTCTTTAATAAAAGAGTTAAAACATCCTTTAGTAATAAAAGTAGAGATACTACTAATATATCATGATACTCAAATTATGAGCATATCCTAAGCTCATCAACCTTTAACATCCAACATTGTTTTTCGGCACCTTATTATCTGGAATCTAATGGTCAAGCTAAATCAGCTAATAAATTCAAAAAAAAATTGAAGAAAACTTTTAATAAAAATCATAGGGATTGGCACACACAACTACACTATGTGCTTTGGGCTTATCGTACAAGTGTTTTATCTTCTATAGGGACCATGCCTTATAATTTTTTCTATGGTATTGAAGCAATAATGTCATTGGAGTGAGAGATTCCCACAATAAGAATTTCTCTTCAAGGACTTGTTGACGATACACACTATCGCAAACAATGATTACACTAGCTTGAGATAATCATTGAACAACGCATTGATGCTCTGGAACATCTTCAATCTTATCAAAAAAGAAAACATCACCATTACAATCTTAATGTTATCCCTTATTCATTCCACAAGGGTGACTTAGTTCTATCTACTAATCAACGCAACGTCAATGTCGACCCAAATGAAAGAGAAAAATTCAATTTTAATTGGTTAGGACCATACATTGTTGATATAACTTTTGGGTTTGGTGCATATATGTTAATAGAACTAGATGGCACACCCCTTAAGGAACCTATCAATGTCATGCATTTGCGTTGTCATTATGTCTAACCCCTTTGAATAGTATGAATGATAAAACAATGTTTTCAAAGCTATTGGGTCATATCCTATATGCTTTCACATTGCTTTGTTCTTGAAAAATAAATCATGTGTATGTCTTGAAAACTAACGTGATTATTTAATTTATTTTTATAATTACTTTAGGTTTCATACTATTCAGTTCCTCTTGTCTGTTCTATAAGTTAGATCATTAGTATATTTAATTTAGCATAACATCTTCAATCATCATGTTGTATCTAAAAGGAAACTTCAACACAATAATGTTTACTTAGATCACATAAACTTTGTTAAATCATGAGGAAATTAATTAAGTAATCTTGCAAAGGTTATTTAATTAATCAGGTATGTGCAAGATCATGATGGGCCAAAAAGTGATGATATGATGGGTATGTGGCTAATGACCTTTTTTTACCCAAAATTGATGAAACTAAAAAGGGTTTTTAAAGGAGATTCTTAGCTTTCCACCAATATAAATTATGCTTTACTTTGAATTTAATAAATAATAATTATTCATTTTCTATTTGAATTATGACTAAAGTCCTAATTGATAGGTTGATTGAAAAACATCTATAGCTTTCAAACGGTATCACATTTTTTGAATCCGAAACATGCATCACATTCTATGCAACTATAGGATTAAAAAAAAATAAAAAATTCATGAAGTTTTGACCAAGTTAAGGTGGTCAGACATAGGAGTTTTTATATATTTTAAAAGTTGTAAGGGTATCTGTAGGATCATGATGGTCCAAAAAGTGGCGATATGATGGGTATGTGTAGGGTATGTACCTAACGACTATTTTTTTACCCAAAATTGATGAAACAAAAAGGGTTTTTAAAGGAGATTCTCAAATTTCTACAAATATTTATTATACTTTATTTTGAATTTAATAAATAATTATTATTCATTTTCTATTTGAATTACGACTAAAGCCCTGATTGATAGGCTAATTGAAAAACATGTTTCACATTCTATGCTTTTCATACTATAGGTTTAAAAAAAGAAGAAGTGAATTTCATGAAGTTTTGACCAAGTTAAGGTGGTTATACATACGAGTTTTTATATTTTTTAAAATTTGCAATAAAAATTCATAATTAATTATTTACTTGGAAAAAAATTATAAAAAAATATACATCACATTAGGACATCAGTCCTCTACTTATATCTAAAATATTCTAAAAAAATATTATCATTTTATTTTGGTTAGGGTGGTCAAATAGACAACTACTTCTTATTTTTTCCCTGAATTTAAGTAATTGATTGAAATTTCAAATTTTCACCAAATAAATTTATTTTAGAAAAAAATAAACCTAGTAGTTTAGAAAATACATTCAATTTGCTACAGATTCTATTGTTACATATTTTGAAATAATATAAATAACTTATTTAAATTTTTATGTCAAGTTTCTTAACTCTGATTTTTCTAAATTTTTCACCACTTAAGGGCCTATTTTTCAATGATGATCCTACACATGTAATAAAAATTATAATTAATTATTTACTTAGAAAAAAATTACAAAAACATATGCATCACATTGGGACATGAGTCATCTACTTATATCTAAAATATTATAAAAAAATTATCATTTTATTGTGGTTAGGGTGGTCAAACAGACACTTGTCTTATTTTTTCCCTAAAATTTAAGTGTTACTACATTGAAATTTCAAACTTTCACGAAATAGATTTTTTTTTTTAAATAAACCTAGTTGTTTAGAAACTCCATTCAGTTTTCTACTCATTCTATTATTACATATTTTTGAAATAATATAGATAACTTATTCAAATTTTTTATGTCATGTTGCCGAACTCTAATTTTTCTAATTTTTTTACCACTTAAAGGCCTGTTTTTTCCATGATGATCCTGCACATACCCAATCACATTGCCATTTAACATTTAAACACATTACAGCAAACAATAAATCATCAAATTCTCATATATATATCCAAATTTTTATATGCATATCATCAAATTATACAATTTCACTATGGTCTATGGGAACTAGATCCCTCTGGCTCTAGTACTCATGATCTGGTAGTAGGAAATCAACAGATGGTTGTATGTGATCATGATCATGATCTACTGAATTTGAGTGTAAACTCAAGGCCCTGTATCCATCCAAGGGCCACTTGATGCGCCCTTACTATTTTCTCCCTCTCCGCTTGTAGTCGTGCTACTTCTGCCTATAGTCGCTCAACCTATGTAGGAGTCTAGGATGACAATACTATAGTCTTAGCTTGATGAAGTCGTCTTCTCAAAATCTTATATGTTTCATGTAACCTCACAAATGGTCTAGGTGACTTTGGATCCTCCTCCACGATAGGTGATCGCACATAATATGAGGCCATCTCCTTCTTATCGATGGATGCAGGCACTATCTCTACAACCGCCTAATAGTAGAGATCCCGCCAGTTTCTTATCACTCCTACAAGGTAGAAACAATGCACAATAAGTAAACATCATTATGACATATATATATAAAAGAGCATAAGCATTAAAATACATTCATAAAATCAAATATAATCACCTATATCTCCGATAGGCTAAGCAATCTCAACATCGTCCTATGCAGGGGCATAGAAGATGTGCTAGCCTCCCCTTGACTGTGATTATTGGTGCCTAGTATAGCTGTTGCTCGTGATTTTGTTGTAGACACTAAAAATTGTCCTAGGCCTGTGATTCTTATTTTCTCCGTCATTTCCCCTTTCATTTTTTCATTCTTCATAATTAAATAATTTTTAATTATAAAATTATTTTCTAAAGTCATATGTCAGATTCTATTAATTAAATAATTTTAATTATTTAATTAATTAGTTTCTATCTTTATTTTTTCCTTGATTAATTAAATAAATTTTAGTTATTTAATTACATCACTAATTAAGTCATTTTCTTTCTAAAATTAATTAAATTCTTATTTATTTAATTTTTTGTCCACTTTCCACTATAATTAAATAATTATTTTAATTATTTAATTATTCATTGGCCACTTAGATTAAATAATTTTTATTATTTAATTTCTCATATCAGCTCTTTATCTGTGCTAATCTTATCTTCCACATCAAATCTTATTTCTTGACATCTCATTTAATCCTAACCCTTGATTTAATTATCTCATAATTCAATTTCAACCCTTCATCCTTATCATTGCCCTAATTTTTCCCTAACCCTAGTCCATACTACAACTTTCAATCTTTTCTAATGATTAAGACATCTTATTGACATCCAATCTTAGCCATCAATCCAAATCAGACCTTTCCTATAAGTCAACCCTCTCATAAACCATTTGGGGGGTTGATTCTTCAAGTATCCTTATGCTATCAAAATTATTCTTGAATCATTCATCTATTTCTATCTATCATCATTCATCTATCATCTCCATCTCAATGTTATGCTACTGAATTGAGCAACCAACATATCAAATCAATCGAATAATTCATCCATCATTGCATCTATTTGAGGTATTGAAGATTTGGATTAGGTAATGCATGTTATTGTTTTATCATTTTCATTTTATCTAGATATTTCATATACATTTTGGTGAACATGAATTGAACCCTATAACTAATTTTTAGCTCAATATTTTTATAAATTTTGAGAAATTTTGGAGTTGGATCCTTTTTGTTGCAAGTTTTGTTAGCTTTTTGTTGCAGGTTTTGCATCATTTTGGGACAAAACCCTTATTTTCAAACATTCAACTATAACTTTCCAATGGCTATGTATTTTCCCACAAAAAGTTTTTTGTAGTTTGGAGACAATATCAAGAGATTCCAGTTCGAAAATCAAATTTTTCAGAGCTATTTTTAATTTTCTATAATTTCTTTGTTATTTTCATGAAAAATAAATTTTGAGAGAAAAATAGAGAATTTTTCAGATATTTTTTATATTTTTGGAAATATCTCTAAATTTCAATAAGGGTTTTCTCTTTATGTTTTTATTTTGGATGAAAAATAATTAGACAAAAAATAAATATTTTAAAATTAGGGTTTTCCAAATATTTTCTTATATCTCACAAATAGTTGTAGATCTTTTCACATTTTTATTTTTTACATATTTGGGATTATGTCAGGCATCTTTAATCAAAAAATCAGAATTTTTGGACTTGATTTGAAATTTTTGTAATTTATTTTATGATTTTTCATAAAAAAATTAATATTGGGTGCAAAACAACAAATTTTTTGGATTTCTTTACATTTTTGGAAAGCTCTGGAAATTTCAATAAGGTCTATTCTCTTTGGTTTTTTTTTTTTATGCAATTTTTTTTTCCAAAAATTAGATTTGTCTTGACTAGCTAACCCTCTAATATTAGTAATCAATTATCTTGTTAGGGTTTTGGCTTTGTTGTTGGTTTTGTGAATGTGCAGGAAAAAAAAACACTTCAAAGGAAAAATTGGAGCTAAAGAAAATCTAGGTGCACACATTCCATATTTTATATATAATCATTGCTTGTCAACGCGCTTCAATTTGGGGCTTAAAAAGAACATCTTATTTGTCACAAATTTGGATTTTGGGCTTTAAAACGAACATCTTGTTTGCAATCACACTTTGAAATTGGGCTTAAAAAGAACCATTGTATTCCATCACACATTTTGGATTTGGGTTAAAAAGAACAAGTGCTTCCATTGTTTGCTTACACACATTCTGATTTTCTAAAGGGAAATTAACAATTGTGAGTGTGAATCAAGTGTGTGTGTCCTCCAAAACACCTCACTTGGTTTGATTTTGTCATACCCTTCTTAGGAGTCCTGCTTGGAACACACACCCCTCCAAAGGATGACCTCAATCGAGTGTGAATCCAAAGACACACTCCTTTGGGAGTTGAAATCTTGTCACTCTTGGCTAAGCCCCAAAGAACTTTATACCTTTGGTAAGTGAAGGTGAAGGGTGGGTTACCCCTTTCTCCTGATTGTGTGGTAGGATTTTTTTTTCAAATCATTCCTTAGTCAACCTTGTGCAAACAAGCTTGAGACCTAATTGGCCATACCCCACTTGACTAGCATTAGGCTTGTTGTTGTGTATTCAAGTGTTTTCTTAATCATAACATTTAATCTTGAAAGAAAAATTTATTATTGTGTTTGGTGTGTGTGTTAATGTGTTTACATGTGAAATCTTGTTTTTGATATTTCCCAATTCAAACTTCCAATAAAAACTTTCCACATCATCCAAATCATCCAATCTTATCATTCCACATCATATCCTAATCATCATCATCTCTTTAATCCAATCAAAATCATTTTACACCATGCCAAAATTGGAAGACATAGCACAAAAGATCGTTCACATACTTCATGAATCTCAAACAAGCCAATCACCTTTAAACCAAAAAATCATTCAAGGAGTCCATGACATGATACAAAAAATTCAAACAAACCAATCACCTCAAATCCAACAACTAATAACACAAGACAAATACCTCGTGGCCACTTGTCAAATCCAACAAGAACAACATCCAATCCAATCACCACATCAACAAATTTCACATCAATCCTATGTGTCACATATATCATCATATCAACTTGATTCTATCTACATCTCATGCAATCTTGTCTTAGGCACTCTTGACATCTTAACATTTTGGCATATTTTAGTCATAGTTCATAATTGATTACTAGTTGCATAGTTGCATAATATTGCATTTTCATATCAAATTCTTCAACATTTTGCTTTGGTCTTAGCATTGTCACATATTGCTCACTCAAAATCTGAGGGAAAACTTCATATTTCAGCAAATAGAGAAGGTGTAATGGAGGTTAGTCATGGAGGTTGAATACTTAAGGTGATATCTTTCTTTGTTTTCATGTTATTTCCTCCTTCATTCTTCATTATTACTTTGGGTTTGATTTATTTAGCTACTAATCTGCTAACCTAGAAATTTTCCATAGTTACACTCGTCATACGGATAGGAGAGAGATCTCCCCACTCATGTCAATCCTTAGTTGTTCCCTCATCACCCTCACTTAGGGGTGGCTCCTCATCCTGGTCCTCATCCAAATTCTCATCCTCCTCCTCTCCCTCCTAGCCATCATAACCCAGATCTGCATCCTCATCATACTCATCATCAATGACATTAGTGAATATGTTTGTAGCCCTATAGCGTGTCTCCTCATCTCTATCCTCTCTATCATCTCCCTCATCTAGCAGTGGACTTGCATCTTCTACTAGCTTATCCATCAGATATACTGGTGTTGGTTGTGTCACTATCCACCACTCCTCATGATCCCCTATGGCACCAACATCATCTACGTCGGAGACTAGAGGTTGGTCGTGATCTGAGTAGTCTGAGTCACTCTCAGCCACATGTTCTAGGGTGAGCTATATCGTATCACTTGGTCTTTGGGCACTCTACACTATCCTCCTAAAAGAGCATCATGCCCATGATGGTGACTGAATCTATCCAAATTGTCACACGACTCGATCATAGTAAAAAGTTTGTACTATGTGGTCATGACCCTCCTCTAGATGGGATCCTCTTCTAGATGGGATCCTCCTCCAGTTGGTCAAATCATACTCTACAAAAATGTAAATCACCATACTACCATAATCACCATAGAGGATAGTTGAAAGCCTGAGGATACCCTATTGCTATAGCACATGGGAAGCCGACTAGTCCAGTACACGTAATACGCTCCAGGAACCAAACCTGTAGAAGTGTGTAGTGCACCATACTTTCTACCTCCCAGAATAAAAATCGACCAAGATCATAGAATAAATGTGCCTAGATACATCGACCCCAGTCTTATACTATGTGATGCTCTTCCATCCCTTGAATCAAATGGACTAGTCCTCCCTCAACGTGCACTGCCCACCCATCAGGGACAAGAACTATTACTATAGTATTCATCATAATCCATCTAACCATAGGCACTCATGAATACAATGACATCGACAGATCAATCTGCCCTCTCACCCAATAATCATGTATTGGACTATCTAGACAATATTGAAATTCAACCTTTTGCTTAGGAAAGGTTTGGTTTCTCTTAAAACGTACCCACTCTCCCTCAATTGAAAGATGGAGAATACATTGTACGTCCTCTAGGGTGATCATCAACTCTCTGTCAGAAGGTGGAATGTGCATGTATCCACATCCTAGCTTTCATAAAGAGCCATCACCATAGCATTGTGGTACCTCATGGGAGGCGTGAGTTATGCCAAATAGATTCCTACAACTTGCAACTGCTCTATCTCCTCTGCTGAAAGTGATGGGGCTAAATCTCTCAAAAAGCTTAACTCCCTACCTTCTAGCCATTGTTGCAATAGGGTAGGTACCTATCAAAATCATACAAATATGCTCTAAAAAACATCTAATCTCTTTAATCATCATGCAAGTGTAATAAATTTCATCTAGTGTGCTTTCCTAAAGGCCCTATACACTTTAGAACCCTTTTGGGACACTTTGCGAAGAAACGGGACACTTTGCAAAAAACTGGGATACTTTGCGAATAAAAGAGACACTTTGCAAACAAATGGGATACTTTGCAAAAAAAGGGGACACTTTGTGAAAAATTTTCCAAGATCCTAAATTAACCTACAAATGCATACTAATCATTAAACAATTACATAAACACATAACATAGGTAGTAGAATCAACTCACCTCATGACGATGCTCACTATGCACCACCTTGTCATGTAGAACATCCAATTGCACAAGCCTATAATCGCGTATGCTCAGCATCTTTTTTTTTCACTCATCACTCTCATGCTACAAGAAGGTAAATGAAATAGTAAGTACAAAATACTTCACTTTCACCTCTTTTAACTGTTCATTCTTTTTACTCTTATGTATAAAATTATGGTTATTCCTATCTTATGAGTTACTAAAATACTATCTATTCAACACACCATAACAGGTGCTATGGAACTCTATTTTCGATGTCGTTTGATGCTTTCGAATCATGATTATGTACCTGGCATAATCACTTGTCTATTGTTATGTGGCATGGTACTTGGAAATTTCTTATGATATGATGTTCCTTATTTGATGTAGCTAGTTTGCTACCTTGATTCCACCTCTGTAAAGTAAGCTGAATCAAGGGGGGCATATATCTACCCTAAAATTTAATTTTTAAAAGTTAGATAAAAGGATTTTTTTTTACAACTAACAAATTTGTGTTGCAGGATGAGGTTCCTAATGTTGGGGTTTTGTAGATAACTACACTTGGGGCTTCATTCTCCTATCTTTTGAATGAGTACCCTTTTATAAAGTGCACTGTTTAGAGTCATTTAGGTTACATATGCACATAGAGTCATATGTTCACTAAAGTGGGGGCTAACTATGGACACATAAATTGTACCGCTTTGCAAAAAGTACAATTTGTGGCCTCATTTAGTCCTATTTTAGACAGCCTTGCATCAATCACCCCTTAAAAACTATATTTATATGCCCCTAATGCTCATTATTTTGGACTTTCAAGCCTATTCAACTCACAAATAATAAAAATCCCGACAAGCAATATTCGAACCACTCAAATTTCACAAAACCCACCTCAAAAATCCCTCATGGGACTAAGATGCCCAGGGTGGCGACTTAGACCCTTTTGAGGTATTTTTTTCTTTTGAGCAGGAAAATCACTGATGTAATTCAAAATCTTGATGGATGTCATCCTGTGAAGTTAAAATAATGAATAATTCAGTGGTAATGCCTATAAATACATGATTTTAGGTCATTTTTCACAACATTAAGTCATTTTTCATCAAGAAAAATCAAGATTCAAGAATCAAATATCTTTCACAAGAAGATCCATTTGTATTTCTATAATAAAGTTGAAGATTTAGGGTAGCAAACTAGGGTTTTTCAGGTCTTCAAGCTCAATTTTTGTCTAATATTTTACATTGGAAAGGATTGATCATGGATTCCTATGGTAAATCATGGAGAAATCTAGGTTGAGGAGATGTAACTAGCTATCAAATCAAGCTTAAGAACTTGTATTCAATGTGATTCCATCTTCCATTTTCTCTCTATCTTCAGCCTAAGGAAGGTTTGCATGTCATTAGGATTCATTTCTAATGTGATTTAATGTCTCTTAGGGTGAGTCTTGCATTTTTCTAAATCCATTTATGCATCTTATTTTCAGACTTCCTAGTCCTAGACTAAGTCATCAATAGTGGGAACTTAGTCACACTGCATTAGTTTTTTATAATTTTCAATAGTTCCAGATACACTTTTGGCAGAAACAGATTTCTGGGTAGTTTCCCTAATTTGGGACTAAGTCACCCAACATGGCGTAATTGTCCGAGTAGGGAAAAAAGTCATATTTTCTAAAAATTTTGAGACATCAGCAATCTCCATTTTTCTCTTTATCAATTTCCAAGTGAACAATTTCAGTTTAACATTTTTATTTTGTTCTTTATTGCATTCATTTAGCATTCTACATATCACAATGTGTTTTCAAACAAGTTGCATTTCTTAGATATTGCATTAATAATTCATTCATTTTATTAGTTTATTACATTTTGAGATTGCATCTAGGCATATTGCATCCATCCTTGCATTCATTTTGAATGTGTACATTGCATTTTGGCCCATCTTTCTCCTTTTAGGTGAAAAACCCTAGAAGTGCTAGAAATCCCTTGGAATCCAAAATATTTGTTCACACTCATGGTTATGGGTGATTCTAATTTTGTTGACAATGAACAATCATCTGATATGGAGTCCCATGAAATGGACATAGATGATCAAAGGAAAATTTCTAGTACATATCATCAACAAGTTCTCTCTGATTAGGTTGTTCATAGTGATACTGAGGTATATAATTTGGAAGTAATTGAAGATGGTGTGTCCCTGAGAAGGCCCTTAGATGAAGAGATTGCAAGATATATTAAGGAATAAAACATGGTGAACAAGGTAGAAGTTTGGTCTTTTTATTAAGGAGCACAATTCCAAAAGAAAAAAACACAAGCCTAATGGAAAAATAGTAGTCAAAGCTAAGGAAGTCAGGGGAAATAAAATTTAGGCTAAGAAAGTAGATAAACCAAAAACTAATGTAGAATCCAAATCCCCTGCTGCTAAGATAAAGACACAAAAGTTGAATTTTGAAGTTACAAGGAAAGATGCCAAGCATAGAGTTTAGGTAACCAAAAATCAAAAGAAGGAGAGGAACAATGAACAAGGTATGCTCGCAATTGAATTACCCAAGTATACTCCTATCGATATGTTTTAATTACTTAGCCAAGTAAAAGTATTTATGTCTTTTCTTGAAATGATGACAATAGAAGAACATAAGGAAAAGGCAATACCCCTTATCAATGGTGCTACTATAGCCTGTAATGATTTAGTGGTTCCCACTCCACCCAAAGTGAGTGAAAAGGATAAGAAAGAAAATGAATTTGAGGGAGTCATCACTGAGATTCTCCATATCTTCCTAGGAAATTCATTGACTACTTGTCTAGGGAAGATTGATCCATTTTTTTCTCACATTAATTGTTCAGGAAAATTTTCTAAAAAATTGTACTATTGATTATGGAGCATCCAATATTATCATGCCAACTAGAATTATGGAGGCATTGGGACTGAAGGTTGATAGCACTCATGGTAAGTGCTATTCCATTGATTCAAGAGAAGTTCCTATTATTGGTGTGATAAATGAACTTCCTTATAGATACATAGCTTATCTAGACAAAAAATTAAAAATGAGTGTGGTGGTAGTGGATATCCCACCTAATTATGGAATGCTGCTATCTCAAAAATGGAGTGCATCTATGTGAGGCAGTATGCAATGTGACATGTTTTATGCCACATTTCCCATTGATGGTAAGGACATTCAAGTGGTGCAAGAACCAAAGGTACCACATATGTTGGAGCATGTTCTTGAAGATGACACAATTCTTTTCATAGAAACTGATATCGATGATTTCAAGGTGGGAGAACTACCAAGAGAAGTTGATAGGTGGCCTATGTCTATAGAAAATGAGGTTTTGAGATTAAATCTAATAAGGATGGAATTTGTAAAATCTACTTTGATGGTGCAAGTTCCAATGAAAGTTTTGGTGTAGGGATACTATTGGTTTGAGCTAGTGGCAATACATACAAATTGTCTTTCACTTTATCATTTCTCTACACAAATAATGTGGTAAAATATGAAGCATTATTACTAGGATTGATATTGGCTGAGAATCACATAATAAAATAGTTAATGCTAATTGGTGATTCCCAAAGGCCTCGTAGCACTTGAAAGAGTGTTTGATAGTCAAGATAAAAGAAAGATTAAGACAATTGATGCTCATCCAGAGGACCTACAGGAAGTAAATTTGGGGACTCAAAATTTCCCTAAGAAAGCATGTGTAGGAAATAAAATGAACCCTAAGGTTAAGGAAATGCTAATTTTCTTAGAAAATATAGACATGTCTTTACTTGGTCATATGATAACCTAAATGGATATAGAGAGGAGTTATTTAAGCATGAAATTATTTTGAAGGAGAATGCTAAGGCTTTCAAGCAGAAGCAAAGACCAATTAATCCTACTTTGGCTCCCAAGATGCAAGAGGAGCTAGTAAAGTTAAGAGATGTTGGCATCATAAAGCCCATCAAACATTCTTCATGGGTATCCAATCTAGTGTCAGTAAAACAAAAGAATGCAGATATAAGGTTGTGTGTCAACTTTAGGAATTTGAATATATCATCATTAAAGGACAATTATCCATTTCCAAACATGGAATCCATGTTACAAAAGGTAACTCTCTATGAGCTACTATCAATGATGGATGATTTTTTAGGTTATCACCGAGTGAAGGTAAACGAGTCTGAGCAGTATAAGGCATTCACTACTCCATACTAGGCCACTTATGTATATGTGAGGATGCCCTTTGGTTTAACAAATGTAGGTGCCACTTTTCAGAGGGCAATAGATGTGGTCTTTTTCTAATTTTCTTGATGTATTTATGGCTATCTACGAAGATGAATTGATTTCCTATTAAAATAAAGATGAGGATCATTTCACACACTTGGAGAAGGTATTTATCAGAGCTTTAGTGTATGGGATCTCATTGAATCCAAAGAAATGTGCCTTTGGGGTCACTAAGGGAAAACTACTAGGGCAGATTCATTCCAAAGAGGGAGTAAGGATTGATCCTGAAAGGGTAGCAGCCATATATATTATCCCTCAATCAAAAACGTCAAAGGAATTCAGTCATTCTTTGGAAAGATAAATTTTTAAAGAAGGTTTGTGACTAACTTTGAAGAAATCAAAAGACCTATTTTCAAGATGCTAAAGAAGGGAGAAAAGGTGCTTTGAAATGAGGATCCTAGTTAGGCATTCAAAAAATTTATTGAAATCCCTAGATTTCTCTAAGCCAATGCACATTTTCTCTTTTTCTTCTTTTCATACTATTGTTATTGTTTTATTACAGAAAAATGAGGAAGAATTTGAACAACCCATTGCATTCTTTAGCAAATCTTTACAGGCCACAAAGCTCAAATATGACATGATTGAAAAGAAAGCATATTCTCTGGTTAAGGCTGTGAAGAATTTTAGAACTTACCTAGTAGGAGCTACTATCATAGCTTTTGTACCAAGTGTTGTTGTGAAAGACATCTTCACCCAGCAATAAACTATAGGAAGAAGGTGTAGATGGATCAAAAGGATCCAATAATTCAACATTAATGTCTAGATTAGAAAATTAGTAAGAGGGCAGGGCCTAGCTAAATTGATGGAAAAAACTAATTTGGAGGCTAACCAAATTAATCAGATAGAGATTTTTCATGTTGCACCTATCTGTGATATGCAAAAATGTGGATGGTATAGAAGGATTGTTCAATATTTAAAAATTTTGCAGTGTCCTATAGATATGGCTAACAATGACAAGAGGACATTGAAATTGCATGCCATCAAGTATGTGATTATTGAAAGTGGGCTATGGTGGAGAAACCCAGATGGTGTACTGATTAAATGTGTGGATGGAAAGTAGGAATTAGAACTCTTATAGGAATTGCATAATGGAGTGTGTGGTGGTCATTACATTGTAAAGACCACTACTCATAAGGTTTGGAGAGTAGAATTTTGGTGGCCTACTATTTTTAAGGATGCTCACAAGTTCGTTAAGACGTGGGATGCTTGTCAAAGGTTTGTAGGAAAGTTGAAGTTTTCAGGGAATCTACCACTTAGGCCTATTTCTGTTCAACCCCCTTTCAAACAATTGGGAATTGATGTCACTGGAGAAATCCTAGAAAAGTCTAGTAGAGGGAATTCATGGATGCTTGTTGCAACTGGCTATTTCAAAAAATGGGTAGAAGCAATACCCACAAGAAAGGAAAGAAGCAAAGTGGTGGTGGACTTCCTATTGAATAATATTCTCATTAGATTTGGAGTACCATAAAAGATCATCTCAAATAATTCTATGTGTTTTAGGTCTGAGGAATTTAGATATTTTTGTGATAAACATGGCATACAAGTTTCTTATTCTTCACCTTACCATCCTCAGAGAAATGGTCAAACTAAGTCTAGCAATAAGAGATTAACGAAAATACTCAAAAGGGTGATGGAAAAGAAAAAAAGGCTTGGGACTCGAAGCCAAAGTTGCCACTCTGCGCTGATATAGTGAATGTAAAAAAGGCTACTGGTTATTCACCATTAGGCTTGGTGTAGGGTCTAGATGCTAGGTTTCCACAAAATAACCTACAAAAGATGTATAATTTTTTGCAATAATATGATGATGTAGCATAGAAAAATGGATCTTTGGACATCATCATTCTCATTTGGGTCCTTCTTCTGGATGTTGGCTTAGTTTTTCCTTGATTTAGTGTTGTAATATGGTCAACACATTAACATTAGGTTTTGGGCCATTATGAATCAATAAGAATTTTATGATGCCTTGCAAAAGTGTTATAACACACCTTCACACTTTTCAAGGATCTTATTAATATATTTTACCTAAATAACCTCTTTTTATCACTTACAAAGCCTTATTTCAAAGTGTTGTAAAGTGTTGTAACACACTTTCACACTTTTCTAGGCTTGTCATTAATAATTGGACCTTTCTTATGCTTTAATTGGCCTCATTTTACACTTATAGGCCTTACTTAAGTGTATTTTTGAAAATAATCCTGATAAACATCATTTGAAACATCTAAATTCCAAAACCCACTTAAAACACCTTAGGAGGGACCCACTCTCCATTAGGGGTGAATGAGTCCCCTTTGGCACAAAAATAAAAATTATTTCAAATTTCTAGCGGGTTTTTATTTTCTAAGACCTAAGCTCGGCTCGTGATGTGGTATTTTTAGGAATTAGGGCATACTTGTGTATAAATAGAAGGTTTTTATATTAATTTTCATCTCCCCAATCATTCAATCAATTAATCAATCAATCACATAAGCATCCTAAGCATTTCAAGAATCTTCAAGTTTACATCCATTAGAGCTATTACTTGCATGTCTATAGAATTCTACTTCAAGGGTTTGGTGAGTTGTAGCATTTTATTTGTTCATTCATCATTCTCTTTTCATATTTCATTTCATTTTCAAGGGTTTATTAACCAACAAGGGGTTTGACAAAGGAAAACCCCTATTCACTAATCCTCGACATTTTTTTCCCTATCTTTGCATGTTATTTGCAATTCTAGGTTGCAGATTTGTCAAAGAGTAAGATTGGAAAAGTTTTCAACCAATTATCAAAGCTTTTCAAAGTTGTTAAAACCCTAAAAGAAGATTGTAGAACACCTACAGTTTGAATTCTGTAGTTTCAGATCTAGAAACCTATCAAGAGCAGAAGTGTAGACTAAGGGCTAAATATTCCACTTTTGAATTTCTAGAAACTCAAAAGTGGATTGATTCACCATCAGTGGTGAATGAGTCTCACTACCCAGGCTGAAACAATTTTTTTGTAGTTCTAAGTACCCAATTGTCTAAAACCTATTCTAGTAGAGTTTCCCAGAAAGCAGGACTGAGTTTCCCAACTTGGCATATGAGTCCCAATTGGCATCAATAGTGATTTCTTTAGGATTTCAAAGCTCTATTCCATCTCTCTCTAGTCTCCTGGTGCACACTTCATATGTCATAAGTTTATGCTATAGTTTACTTCAATTTCTAGGTCATTTTGCATATCACAGTGTGTTTTCAAACATTTTGCATTTCATAATTTTTCCATTAGTAGTTAATCCCTTTTATCAGTATTTAGAATTTAGGACAATCCCCTTTGACAGATTTCAATCTCTCTTCCATAGGAATATCAAGGGATTAATCTTAAGTGAGCCATTAATATTTTTGGTACCTCTCTCCTTTTAGGTGCAAAACCCTAGAAGTGTAAGAGAGTCCCCACATTCCAAAAAATATTTGGTTTATATGATGATATCTATGATGAAATGCATCATAGAATTGATAATCTAGTGCAATTAGATCAAACTAAAAGAGAAGCTGAAGCCAAAAATGCAAAACTACAGTTGCAAGTCAAGCACTTTCATGGTAAGAGAGCTTCTCCCAAAAAGTTTGAGGTGAATAGTATAGTACTAGCCTAGAATGCAAGGACCCAAGATAAGGGTAAAAATGGAAAGTTTGAAGCATTATGGTTAGGACCTTATCTAATAGCTAGCACACATGGGGAGGATTCTTACTTCCTCCAAATCTTGATAGGTGAACTTTTTGAACTACCAATACATAAACAGTTCTTCAAGCCATACTTTTCTTGAGTATGTTATGATTCCATGTACACTGTATGTTTTGTACATTTTGTATAGGTGTGTTGCTTTAGTTGTGTCTAGTTTGGTCTTTCTACCTAGTCCAAATAGTTTCCTGGTTTTTGGTTCACATCTGTTTGATTGGTCTGCTTCAACCTAAGATTCTAGGATCTCGCCATGCCTACGATAAGCATGCATCCCAAGTCAGAGCCACTGATGGAACTCTCAAAATTTTCATGTTCCATATCAAAACCTATTGAATTTTTGGTTACGTTTGTATCTGAGGGATTATGGTTTTGAATTCTATCACTGTTTAAGGGTTTTAGTTTACCTGAGATCCTACTTGAACAACCCTTGAGTTTGTTTCCTTGCCTAGGTTTTAATTCTCTATTGAATCCTTGTTGTCGGTTCGAGGTCTTTTAGGTTATGACTTATGCCACCAAAATACATAAAGTTACTGAACCTTTCATCTTGTCTTATTAGTTGTTATATGTTAGACCATTTTTTTAATTCCTCAAAATTCAGGCTAAATATTTCCTACTAAAATTGTTCAAGCCTTAGGTTTTTAATCCTATGGGTTATAGTCCCGTTGACCTAGTTGGGTCGCTATTCTAAGACTAACAGTTTTGGCATGTGCAGATATGAAGATATTTGATGATAGTTTGATTTTCAAAAGTAGATCTTGGTTGTTCATTGTGTTCCCATTCTATTTCATTGCTTATTATTTTATCCTCGCAAGCTAGCAGGCATAAACCATGTATCATGTGTATTGGTGAGACCAATGTCTATATTGAGGATGGCTACTAGTATTGAAAGAATATCGACTGTTGGTGTTGAGTATTGTGGCTATGTTGCCACCATTCCTCGCATGCCTGCTCCTTTTAATTCTTCATCAAAATATTCAAACAAGATGGTAGGCAACTGCCACATGCTGAGTCTAACTATGGGCTTAGTGTTTACAAGTAGTCAGAAGGTAGAGATTTAAAGTGCATTAGAAGTCGATAGTGGGTGACATGGGTTGATCATGACCACTCATTGTCCCATGCGGGCCCTACCTTTACTGACCAATTCCCAACATGGTGGCAAGAAATTACCATATGGAATAACCCAAAGTATGTGGAAGCATTAGATCAATGGAAAATATTAATCAAATATTTCAACATGAGGCATAGAGAATAAATTTTGGGGTACTAAAAGAAGATATAATACACATTTTTGAGATCTCTTAATCTAGGTTGTTGATAGTGTAAGAATAATAAGTCTATAGAAAATTGGTCTTGGATTAAGATGTGTGTATGAAGAGGTTGTGGGACTTAACCTCAACCCTTCCCTATCTCCCCATTCATGAATGTTGCACACAAGTTAGGACTCATGGTGTATATGGGTAATATTAAAATTTTGGACATCAAAATAAGAGATCTGATGAAATATTTTCATAAATCACATCATGGTCTCCTTCCATCCATTCTAAGTGAACCACAATTTTTCGTAGAGATATGGATCTCTTACACTTCTAAGATTTTTCACCAAAAAGGAGAAAGGTATCCCACAAAAAATTGGGGGTTCACTCAAGAATAATGCTAATATGATGCAAATATGTCTAACTGGAATTTCCTAAATGTAAATAATTGATAAAAGTGATGAATTATTAATGCAAAACTAATAAAATGCAAGATGTGTGAAAACACAATGTTGTATGCAAAATGACCTAAGAATGTAAATAAATTGTAACATAAATGAAAGAGACTACATGGGTGTACCTAGAATCTGGAATGTGATGAAGAAAAGCTATGGAATTCTACATAATTTGATGTTGAAGCCAATTAGGAAACTTATGCCAAGTTGGGCGACTTAATCCTATTTTGAGGAAATTCTATTGAAATAGGTTTCAGCCATAAGGGTATCCAGAAATACAAAAAACACTTTTCAGGCCTGGTAGTGCAACTAATTCACCACTTTTTGTGACTTAGTCCACCTTCATCTTTAAGGAATTTTGAAGATGCAATATATAGCTCTCAGTCTACACTTTGGTTCTTGACATGTGTTAGGTTATGAATCTGTAGAATTCAGTCTGTAGTTGATCTCCAAGAATATTTTAGGGCATTGTTGAATTTGAAATACTTTGATGGATTGATGACACCTATTAACACCTTTCTCTTTGACAAATATGCATACAATAATTCCAAAACACACATACAAAGATGGGAGAAAGGGTTAAGGGTTAGTGAATAGGGGTTTTCCTTGGTCAAACCATGATTTGGTAATCAAACCCTTGAAAATGAAATAAAATGTAAACAGAATGATGAATGAACAACATGCAATGCTACAACTCACCAAACCCTTGATGTAGAAATATAAAGATATGCAATTAGATGCTCCAATGGATGTATTCTTAAGAATGCCTAGAATGCTTAAGAAAGATGAAAATAGAGTATTAAGAAAATTAGGAGATTAGAAGATGAAAACTAAGGGGAAAACCCTTTATTTATAAATTTTATTATACAAAATTTCTCAAAAATACCACATCATAGGCCAACCTCAAGGTCTAGAAAGTAATATATCACCATAATTTTGAAATAATTTTGATTTTTGTGCCAAGTCAGACTAAGTCGCTCCTAGTGGGGACTTGGTCCTACCAGGAAAATTTTAATGGGTGTTGGGAATTAATTTGTATTTAAAGATGTTTAATGGAATTCTTCACTAAAACACAATTATGTAGGGCCTATGAGTGCATTAAGGTAATTAAACATAAGAAATGGTCAATTTATTGATGAAGATCCTAGAAAAGCGTTAAAGTTTGTTACAACACTTTACAACACTTTGAAATAATGCTTGGTAAGTTACAAAAGGATGTTATTTAAGTGAAAAATAATAAAAGGGTCCTAGAAAAGTTTGAAAGTGAGTTAAAACACTTTTACAAGACACCATAAAATTCTTAATGACTCACAAGGGTCTAGGACCTATTGTGAATGTGTTGACAACATTACAACATTAAATCTATGAAAAACTAGGCCAACATCCATAATAAAGATCCAAATGAGTGTAAAATTTCCAAGATACATTTTTCGTGACACATTTAGCCCCCACTTTAGTGAAAGGATGAACTTTCTTCAAATTCACACTAAAGTAGCCCAACATGCATATCAAGAGGGATCCAAATATACTCATGATGGAAAGATGAGAAAACAACAATAAAGAGGGATGATCAAGCACCCAAGATCAAGATCCCATGGAAAACCAAACATAAGCACAAAGAAGACACATGAAAATGATGAAAAGGAATGAAAGGGAGAGAAGGAGAAGGAAAAAGAGAGTCAGATCAAGCTTCGATCATTTTTCCATCCCATTCTAGATCAGATCTAGGTTGTTTGTCTGAAAAATGCATATGCTCACTTTGAGGTGACATAACTCATGGTTGTTCGCTAGGTGAGAAGGCCTGAAAGGTGAGAAACATACACTCATGGTTGGTATGCACTCACACACGCATAGGTGGCTATGGAAAAACTCGTGCCTTGGAATATTATTCACACTCAACCATACCAAACTTATGCCTTCTAATAACTTTAATAAGGTACCACAAAATAAAGTGAATTTTTGAGCTTCACGAGACAAAAAAAAATTCACATGCTTGGAGCTCATGAAAAAATGTGATGGCACCATAGGAATGCAAGTTGTGTTATGCAAGGTGTCCATATAACAAATGAAAAATGCAACATGTAAATGATGTTCAAAGGAGTATTGCTTAGTTCATCTGAGGTTTTTAACTTAGGGAACATTGTGTCTAATGTCTCAAAGAGAGGACTGATCAAAGGATAGAAAATTTGTAACATAGGGGATGTTGTGCATCACATCAAGACAACAAGAGGAATTTAATATGCTAAGATAAAAAAAAACCATGAAGGAAATTGCACCCAATGTCATCCACAAAGTGAAAAAAAATAGTGTATGAAGTAACAAGACTATGCTAAGAACCAATAAAAAGGAAAAAGGAAAAATTATAATGCCAATGTATGCCCCCACTTTAAAGGAATTCCTACACACCATACTATGAGAAATTACTTTAAAGTAGAAAATGAAAAATGCAAACAAGAAAGAAGGCATGGGATCCAACTTGAAAAGACCTCATGACAAGTCATATGTTTCCAAGTAAAGTTGCGTCATGTGCGAAGGAAAGGAAAAAGAAAAGGAAAAGGAAGGGGTTTCCCAAAAAATAAAAACACCAAACAAATAAGTGATCTATGGATTTGGGGTCAATATATTATTTGTTGCAATGTTGTTTAAAGATATTAGAACTATCATCATTCCCCAAATACAAAAAAATGGAAGAATGACACAAAGAGAGTGGCAAAAAAGAAAATGAAAGATCCTGTTGGGTCAACATGGAAGAGACATAGGGTGTCTCGATGCCTAGTGTCATCCCCAAAAGGAAAAAATAAAAAAAAAGAAAATGAAAAGGCGAAATAAAATGGAAAATATTTTGGGTAAACATGAGAGAGCATGAGCTATCTCAATGCCTTGCATCATCTCGAAAAGGAAGAAAAACAAAAGACAAAAGAAAAAGAAAAGAAAAGAAAAAGAAAAATCCTTTTGGTCAAGATGAAAGAGACATGAATGTGGGTATGTGCAGGATCGTGATGGGCCAAAAAGTGGCGATATGATGGGCATGTGTAGGGTATGTGGCTGCCAACTTTTTTTTACCCAAAATTCGAAACAAACGGGTTTTTAAAGGAGATTCTAACTTTCCACCAAGCATAAATTATGTTTTACTTTGAATTTAAAAAATTATTATTCATTTTCTATTTGAATCTTATGACTAAAGTCCTGATTGATAGGCTGATTGAAAAACATCTATAGCTTTCAAAATCAGCCACATTTTTGAATCAAACATGCATCACATTCTATGCTTCACATACTATAGGATTAAAAAAATAAAAAAATTGAATTCATGAAGTTTGACTATGTTAAAGGTGTTAGACACGAGTTTTATAATTTTTAAAGTTGTAATAAAAAATTCATAATTAATTATTTACTTAGAAAAAAAGTTACAAAAAAAAATATACATCACACATCGAGACATGAGTCTCTACTTATATCTAAAATATTATTAAAAATATTATCATTTTATTGTGGCTAGGGTGGTCAGACACAGACATCTACTTCTTATTTTTTCTTGAAATTTAAGCTACTACATTTGAAATTTCAAATTTTCACCAAATAGATTTTTTCTTTTTTAAATAAACCTAGTAGTTTAGAAACTACATTCAATTTGCTACAGATTCTATTCTTACATATTTTTGAAATAATATAGATAACTTATTCAATTTTTTATGTCAAGTTGCCTAACTCTAATTTTTTTGAAGTTTTTGCCACTTAAGGGCCTATTTTTTCCATGATGATCCTGCACATACCCATGTCTCAATTCCTTGTGTCATCCCCGAAAGGAAAACACAAGGCAAATGAAAATGAAAAGGAGAAATAAAATGGAAAATATTTTGGGTCAACATGAGAGAGACATGGGGTGTCTCAATGCGTTGTGTCATCCCCAAAAGGAAAACACAAGAAAAAGAAAAAATAAAAGGAAAAGAAAAAGAAAAATCCTTTTGGATCAACATGAAAGAGACATGAATTTCTCAATGCCTGGCATCATCAGGAAAAGGAAGACACAAGAAAAAGACAAAAAAGGTGAAAGCGATGCATGATATATAAAATAATGAAGGTACAAATAGAAGAATGTCACAAAGAAAAAGAACATCAAATAGAACATCACGAAGGAACACGTTATGCACATGCAAACACACAAAAGAAAAAAATAAAGAATATGTAGAAGACTAGTACAGAAAATGCGAGTCAACCATCGAGCAAGTCATCCACCTACCAATCTCATTCAATATAAGTGGAAGGTGAATAATGCAGGTAAGGGACAACAAAAAATTCATTACTAGGACAAGGCTAGCAACTTCTTGCCCCCACTAAGTGCAAGACAAGAATGAGCCAAGGTAGGAGATGGGAAAGATAATGTAATAGTGAGAAGAGATTGTTCTACAACTATTACATGAGGAGGAGTTGGAGGGTGTTTTATGGAATTATTGGATAACAATTATCATCATCAAAATGATACTTGCTCAGAATTTATTTCAATTGACGAAACTCATCACTTCTATGTCCAAGAACACAATGATAGGAACAATGTGGAATGTTAGCATCTTTAGGATACATCACCAACCTATTCATAGGTGGTAATAGTATGAGTCCTTTGTTTAAAATTATTTTCAATTTCCTTTCACACTCAAGTGGTGGGTGGAGAGGAAACTTGAGTTTTTGTAACTTGTAAGGTCTTTTGTGTTTTCTAGATTCACTCTTTTCTTGAATGGAAAGAGAAGGAGGACCCACAGTGATCCTCTCATCCTTTTCATTGTTATTAGGAAAGGGTTGATCTTGAGGAAGAAGGAAATTTAGATCGAGAGGGGAATCAAAGATCACCATGCCATCATCACAAAGCCCCCATTATTCTCTAGGAGGCTTATTGTTATGAGAGGGATCTTGATAACCTAATCCCATTGTGTTTTCATCTTTTAGAATTTTCTCTAAGAGTTGATGAATGCCATGTTCAGTTGTTGTGTCACATCCTTGTTTTCTCAAAATGGTAAAAGCATTTCCATAGGTTTCCTCAAGGTTTATTGGAGTATTTTTTACTTTTTTATCATAGAATAGTTGAGTAGTTGTTTGTTTAGAAGAACTAGGTTCACCTTCTGGAGGGAATTTAGGTCCTTTTCTTGTTTCAGGATGTAAGTAACCAAACAAATAAGGATGTAGTACTATCAGAAGATCATCTTGTTTCATGGAGGGTTAAAAGGATCTATTAGCTTCAAGGTTTTCAAGGAATTCATTCAAGAACTTATTCATGCTATCATCATTATCTCCAATGATGTCAACATCATGAGGATTTGAAGGACCATAAGGAATTTCAATGTCATTAGGATCAGTTCTAAAGGAACAACTTGACATATCAACTAAGGATTTTAATGGCATCCAAAGCTTATTAAAACACATAGCCATGATGCAAATGAATGAATGGAAAATAAGTGCAAGAAATGGAATAAAATAAAAAATCCAGAAACTGTAGCAAAATTGTAATAACAAAAAATAGAAATGAAAAAAATGATCTAGAAATGACAAAAGTTACAGTGCAGAATGTGCAATTGGACTAAGTCGCCCAAGGTGGTGAATTAGTCTAGGTAGTGATTTTTTTGAGAATTTTTCATAATATTGAAATGGAATTTTATGCTTTTTAGGTTTTTAGATTCAGATATAATATGAACATGTAGAATTTTGTGAATTTGGAATGAAATAAAATGCAACAATGCAAGCTATATGAGCTTTCGACTAATGCAATTTTGAAAACACTAGGATGCAATTTCAATAATGAAAAATAAAATGCAATTCCAATGCAAGTTATTCCTAGGATGCAAATGCACTTGAAATCAGAAATAGAATGTTCAAAATGAAGGTTCACCAAAATGAACCACAAATTTTTGTAGAGATAGGGCTCTCTTACACTTCTAGGATTTTTCACCTAAAAGAAAAAAGGTATACCACAAAAACTTTGCGGTTCACTAAAGACTAATGCTAATATGATTGAAATATGTCTAAATGGAATTTCATAAATGCAAAGAATTGATAAAAGTAATGAATTATTAATGCAAAACTAATAAAATGCAAGTTGTTTGAAAACATAATGTTGCATGCAAAATGACCTAAAAATGCAAATAAACTATAACATAAATGAAAAATACTAGAGAGGTGCACTTGGAAAATGGAATGTGATGCAGAGAAGCTCTAGAATCCTACATAATTTGTTGTTGAAGCCAACTAGGACACTTACACCAAGTTGGGTGACTTAGTCATGTTTAAGGGAAATTCTATCGGAATAGGTTTCAACCAAAAGGGTATCCAAAAATACAGAAAACACTTTTTAGGCATGGAAGTGGGACTAATTCACCACTAATGGAAACTTAGTCCACCTTCAACTTTTGGGAATTTCAAAGATGCAATCTATAGCTCTCATTCTGCACTTTGGTTCATGACAGGTGTCTGGTTTAGAATCTGTAGAGTTTGGTCTGTAGTCAATCTGCAAGCTTCTTTAGGGCATTGTTGACTTTGAAATAGTTTTATGGATTGATGAAACCTTTTAACACCTTTCTCTTTAACAAATCTACATACAAGACCTGCAAAAAATACATGCAAAGAGGGGAAAAAGGGTTAAGGGTTAGTGAATAGGGGTTTCCCTTGGTCAAACCCCAATTTGGTAATCAAACCCTTGAAAATAAAAGAAAATGTAAAGAGAATGATGAATGAACAACATGAAATTCTATAATTCACCAAACCCTTGATCTAGAAATCTGAAGATATGCAAGTAGATGCTCCAATGGATGTATGCTTAAGAATTCCTAAAATACTTGAGAATGATGAAAATAGAATATTAAGAAAATCAGGAGATTAGAAGATGAAAAATTAAGGGAAAACCCTTTATTTATACTTTATTATACTAAACTTCCCAAAAAAAACATATCACAGGCCAACCTCAAGGTCTAGAAAATAATATCCCACCAAATTTTTTAAATAATTTTGATTTTTGTACCAAGTGGGGCTAAGTCGCCCCTAGCAGTGACTTGGTCCCAATAGGGAAATTTTAATGGGTGGTGGGAATTAAAGTGTATTTAATGATGTTTAAGAGGATTATTCTTTGAAACACACTTAAGTAGGGCCTATAAGTGCATTAAGGGGCCATTTAAACATAAGAAAGGGTCAAATGATTGATGACAAGCCTAGAAAAGTGTGAAAGATTGTTACAACAATTTGAAATCAGGCTTGGTAAGTGATAAAAGGAGTTTATTTAAATAAATTATAATAAAAGTGTCCAAGAAAAGTGTGGAAGTTGGTTACATAGAATTATTAGAATTAGTAATTCTATAATACATCATAGAATTATTAGTAATTCACAAGGGTCCAAGACCTAATGTGAATGTGTTGACCACATTAAAACATAAAATCTAGGAAAAAATAGGCCAACATCCATAACAAAGATCCAAATGAGCATAAAAATGTCCAAGATACATTTTTTTGCAACACACTACGGGATGATGGTAGTATAAAAATATTTGAGGATAGGTGAACCGTAGATTTTTGGGTATGGTTATAGGCTACTCTTGCACTCTTAGGATGTTTCACCTAAAAGGAGAGAGATAAACCCCACTCAAAGGATCTAAATAGTTCACTCAAATTATGTAATGTATGATTTTATTTAGACTAAATGAGATGACCTAAGTGCAACTAAATGAACTTTTTGACTAATTATAAATGCAGAACCTAAGAATTATGCAATGTTGGAAAACACAATGTGATATGAAAACATGAACTAAGAATGAACAAATGCAAAACAAACAGAAAAAGGTTGAATCAGAGTGCATCTGGGCAGAGAATGGAGAATCTAGAATGTTCTAAATGTTGTTTGAGATCAAGAAAATCACCAGTGGGACTCATTCACCACTGATGGAAAATTAGTCCTACTTGTGATGAAAACTATCAAAAACCAGTATCTGATTGTCGGGATCTGGAATATGACAAAATCAAAATTTTCATCCTTAAGGTGGGACTCATTCACCATTGATGGAAAATCATTCCACTCCCAAAATTTTGATAAATCAGGGGACAATTCTATAGCACCAAATCCGAGGTTGTTTGCTTGTCAGGTTATTAAATTCAATTCTGTAGAAAACTGATAGCATGTCTTCTCCAAGCTTGAAGTAGGATGTAGTTGATTTGAAACACTTTGTTGACTTCTTTTCCAATTTTCAACACCTAAATGCTTGTCAAATGTGCATACACAAGTCTGCAAACACACATGCAAAAGGGGAAAAATTTTTAAGGATTAGGTTATAGGGATTTTCCTAGGTCAAATCTCACTTTGGTAATCAAACCCTTAATGAAATGATGAAATGAAAGAGAATGATAAATGAATAACATGAAAATTCTATCAACTTACCAAACCCTTGTTGAAGAAATCTGAAGATATAACAATGGTTGCTCCAAAACACATGATTATTGCTTGATTCAATGATGCAAAATGATTCAATGCTCTCATGAATGAAATGTTTGCTTGAATGAGTTAGGAGATGTAAAATGAGAAGAAAAAAATATATTAATACACACTTGTGCCTTAGTAACCTGATGATACCGTATCACAAGAAGACATAAGGTGATTTTAAATAAAAACCCAAAAGAAAATTTGAAATATTTTGAATTTGGAGCCAACAGGGACTCATTCACCACCCATGGTGAATGGGTCCCACCTTGCACTTGGGTATGTGCAAGATCATGATGGGCCAAAAAGTGGCAATATTATGGGTATTTGTAGGGTATGTGGCTGAGGACTTTTTACCCAAATTGATGCATGGCTTTCAGAGGAGATCTTAGCTTCCACCAATATAAATTATGTTTTAATTTTAATTTAATAAATAATTATTATTCATTTTCTATTAGAATTACTTAATTTCAAAAGTCCTAATCGAGTTTATTTGGTAAAAACATCTATAACTTTCTTTAAACAAGATCACATTTTGAATCAAACATGCCACATTATATGCCTACATACTATAGGATTAAAAAGAAAAATAAATTTCATGAAGTTTTGACCAGATTAGTTAGGATATATGAGTTTTATATTTTTAAAGCTAGGACAAATAAATCTATAATTAATTATTTACTTGGAAAAAATTACAAAAAAAATATGCATCAAGATCCGGATACATGAGTCCTCTACTTATATATAAAATCTTATAAAAAAATAATTATCATTTTATTATGGTTAGGTGGCCGCATGACACGATTTTATCCTCCCCAAAATTCAAGTACTCATCAGATTGAAATTTCAAATCCTCACCAAATAGATTTCATTTATTTTAAATAAACCTAGTAGTTTAGAAACTACATTCAATTTTCTAGAGATTCTATTCTTAAATATTTTTTAAATAATAAAGATAACTTATTCAAATTTTTATGTCAAGTTGCCTAACACTAATTTTTGTAAATTTTTTGCCACTTAAGGGCCTATTTTTTCCATGATGATCCTGCACATACCCACTTGAAAGTGGGTGTCAAGAATTAATTCATATTTAATGTTGTTTATTAGGTTTACATTTAAAAACACATTTAATTAAGCCTTATAAGGGCATAAAGGGGTCAAATAAAGCATAAGAGAGGTGTAAATAGTGAAATTATGCCTAGAAAAGCATGAAATATTGTTATAAGACTCTAGAACACTTCAAAATAGGACTAAATAAGTGATGAAAAGGTGATTTTTAGGTGAATTGTAATTAATAGAGTCTAGAAAATTATAGAAATGTTTTACATCACTTCACAACACCTTCACAAGATGCCATAATTTGAATTTTCAGGACCTAATGTGAATGTTCAAGCCACATTACATCAATAAATCATAGAAAAATTGAGCAAATATCATGAAGAAAGGCCTAAAAGACCATGGGAATGACAAGGGGTCAATTTTTGACAGCACATTTAGTCCCCACTTTAGTGAGAGCATGAACTTGCTTCAAACTCACTAAAGTAGCCATACATATTGAGTAGGCAGTCTCAATGCAGTTAAGTTAGCAAGGCAAAATGACAATGATGAAGAGGGATGATGAAGCCCCTAGGATGAAGATCACATGAAAAAATAGACATAGGAACAAAGGAACAAACATATGTTGAAATAAAAGAAGAAAAGGAAGAATTGATTCGAGCTTCAATCGTTTGTCCCACTAGTTGTGGATTAGATCTAGGCTAATTTTCTAAAAAAGAGAATGTATACTCACTCTGGGGTGACAAAACTCATGGTGGTCCACCAGGTGAGAAAACCTAGAAAAATGGTGAAGTACACATGCTAGTTGGTATGCACTCACAAACACATAGGTGGCTATGGGGAAATTTTGTTCCGCTAAATGGGCTTCCCACTCAACCATATCAAATTTATACCTCTTGATAACTTTAACAAGGTGCCACAAAGGAAAAAATGTTAGTTCGAGCTTCATGAGACAAGCAAACCTTTGTATGCTTAGTACTCATGGACAAAAATAATAGTACCACAAGCATGCAAGTTGTCTTATGCAAGGTGGAAAAGATGCAAAATGTAAAAATGTAAAATGGAAAAATGTAAAAGTGTAAACTGTAAAAGATGTTCAAAGGAGTCTTCTTAAGTTCATGCAAGGTCTATCACTTAGGGAACATCATTTCTAACATCTCCAAGAGAGAACCAATCAAATAATAGTATATTCACAACTTAGCGGATCCAATGCATCACATCAGGCCACCAAGAGGAATATAATATGCTAAGATAGATCACATTCATGGAGGATATAACACCCAATATCATCCAAAAAGTGAAAAACACATTGTATGAAGTGACAAGGATACACTAAGAACCAATAATACAAATGAAATGATGCCAATGTATGACCCCACTTTAAAGGAATTGCTACACATCATTCTATGAGCAATTACTTTAAAGTAGCAAAGGATAATTGAAAAGAGAAAACAAGACATGAGAGCCAACTTGGAAATCCCTATGCCAACTCATATGTTTCTAAGTTAGGTTGCTTTATGTAAATGAAAGAGAAAGCAAAAGAAAGGGAGTTTCCCCTAGAAGGAAACACACCAAACACATAAGGGATCTATGGATTTGGGGTCAGTATGTTCAATGCTGCAATGTTTTTATGAAAGATCTTAGAACTTTCATCATTCCCCAAAGCACATAGAACTGGAAGAATGACACAAAGAGAGTGAAAAAAGAAGAAGTTTGTTTTGGGTCGACATGGAAGATACATTTTGGTCTCAATGCTTTGCATCATCCCCAAAAGGAAAAACACAATTGAAAAGAAAACAAAAGGCCAAAAGCAAAGGAAATTTTTTTGGGTCAACATGAAGGACACATTTCAGTCTCAATGCCTTGTTTCATCCCCAAAAGGAGAACACAAAAGAAAAATGAAAAGGTATGTGTAGGATCATGATGGGCCAAAAAGCTGTAATATGATGGGTATACCGATGACTATTTTTTACCTAAAATCTGATGAAATGAAAAGGGTTTTTAAAAAGAGATTCTTAGCTTCCATAGATATATAAATTATTCTTTACTTTAATTTAATAAGTAATTATTATTCATTTTCTATTCAAACTACTTAATTAAAGTCCCTGATTGATAGGTTGGATTGAAAAACACATCTATAGCTTCTAAATCTAGATTTAATTCCTTTTGAATCCAAAAATATGTATCACATTCTATGCTTCAAGATACTCATAGGATTAAAAAAAAAATGGATCCCCATGAAGTTTTGACCAAGTTAAGGTGGACGAAGACATGAGTTTTTATATTTTTAAAAAAATTGTAATAAAAAAAAATTCACAATTAATTATTTACTTGAAAAAAAATTACAAAAAAATATGCATCACATCAAGGCATGAGTCCCTCTACTTATATCTAAATCTTATAAAAAAAATATTATCATTTTATTGTGGTTAGGGTGGATCGACATGCACCTACTTCTTTATTTTTTCCCTGGAAATTTAAGTACCACCTGCGATTGAAATTTCAAATTTTCACTCAAATAGGATTTTTTTTTAAAACATACTCTAGAAGTTTATAGGAAACTATATTCAATTTTCATGACTTCTATTCTTACATATTTTTGAAATAATATAGATTACTTATTCAACCCCTTTGCGCTGGCTGCCTAACTCTTTGATTTTTCTAATTTTTGCCACTCTTAAGGGCCCTCGCTTTTTTCCATGATGATCCCTTCAAGACATACACCAAAAAGGAAAAAGGACTTTGGGTCACCATGGAAGAGATATAGGGCATCTCTATGCTTTGCATTATCCCCAAAAGGAAAAAACAAAGAAAAAAGGAAAAAGGAAAAAGGACCTTTAGGGTCAACATGGAAGAGACATATGTCATCTCTATGCTTTGCGTCATCCCCAAAAGGAAAACAAAAAAGAAAACATGAAATAGGAAAAAGGACATTTTGGGTCAACATGGAAGAGACATAGAGCATCTCTATGCTTCGCGTCATCCCCAAAAGGAGAACAAAAAATAAAATTGAAAAGGAAATGCACGACATAGAGAAGAATAGAGGTATGAATAGAAGAAGTGTACAACAAGAGAGAACATCAAACACATGATACAGGGGAACATGATACACACAGAATCAAACCTAAAGAAAATAAAGGAAAAAAGGCTTAGTAAGGTGAATGCAAGTAATCCATCTAACAATTCATCTTCCTCCCAATCATGTTCAATGTATTGCGAGGGCGATTGACT
>VDFB02037480.1:0-19477 GCA_007258455.2 Sequoia sempervirens | reverse complement strand
ATGTTGAAGAAGAGTATGTAGTAGATACATAAGCATCATGCTAGGAAAATTGGATGAGAATAGTATCAAAATAATAGAGGCATGAACAAGAAGTAAAAATATTTATTGTGACAATAATTAAGAAATAAAACTACCCAAGAATCTCATATTTCCTAAGAGACAGAATATTGACACAAGGTATCATTTCATTAGAGATTTGATCAACAATGGAAAGATATTTTTTGAATTTTGTAGGTTTGAATATCAGTGTGTAGATATTTTCACTAAGGAATTAGGAAAATAAAACTTTATGTATCAAATAGATTATTTGGATTTCATATATGGTAGTAATTTTCATTAAGGGGGGTTTTGGAATTAATCCCATTTACCTCCCTTTACTCCTTTATAAACCATCATTTCTCTTATAAAGTGCCAAAACCTTCAAATATTTCTATAATCCTTCTCATGTATTCATGTATGAAAGACTTCATTTTTCTTACTCAAATCCATTTTTATCTATGCTTCCAATTATCTACTATAGGACCCAAAAAAATAAAAATTATTCTTTTATTCTCTTTAGGATTTTTCCACACAATGAGAAACAAAGGAATTAATTATAACTAATTTTCTTTTATTTATTTTTTCTCTATTCTAAACATATGTTGATCTAGGTAGTCTTTTATGTATAAAAAGTATCTTGATAAGATTGTTCATTTTTCTAAGCTCTACCAATGTATAACAAAACACCTTTGTTATATATATATATATATATATATATATGATCAAACTTTGTATGCTTTAGAATATAAATAAATATATAACATTTTTAAGTTCATTTATGTTTTTATCTTTATTATTTCATTTTATTTTGTTGTTCTTAATTCTTCTTTGCCTCTCTCCTTCATATTGTACTTCATTACATCATTGCTTGAACATTGTTTAAAGTTCCTCAAAGGCTTATGATATTTTTAAGTGTATTTAAATTATTTTAATTTTTTTATTTTATTTCCTACAATATTTAATAAAGAAAGAAAAATTATAAGTCTTAAAGATTGTTTTTAAGATAATTATCTTTATTTTTAGATTTTTTTACATGTATGTTTAATATCTACACGAGTCATTAATGTATAATTGATAAAATTATTATTTAGGACATTCTTACTATATCTATTATAATTGAGATAGTAGTTATTTATATACTTTTTATTTACATTTAAATATGAATTTATCCATCAAATAATATTGTTAGATTCTTATTATAAATAATAAAATTATTTTTAGTATATTAATTCAATCTAATAATTAATAAAATATCGATATATGAATTATTATTGTGTAATCAAGAAAATTATTTCCTAACATATCTCATATCGAGAAAGTTGTGGAGAATAATAACACATGGACATTAGTGATTACAAAATCCATAATTATTATTCTATACATGGTTGTTTGGATGAGAATTCCTAAGGTTATTACTTATCTACATAGAATATTATTGATATAGAATAGGTTATTACACTTTATATTGTGAATATTCCCTAGTTTTACTCATTTCTCACAATTACATAGTACAAATCAAAAGAAAATAATATGTGGAGTTGGGCTAGTTGTTAGGTTTACGATTGAAAGGAAATGAAATGTGGATTTGGGTTGTCTATTTTTTTTGTGATGCATGTTGTAAATATGGATCAACTTTTAGTGCATATTGTAATTGGAAACTTGGGGATAAACAATCAATTTGTGGAGTATATGGCTGCTACTATCATTTCTTGTGTAACATGCTAGACTACCTTGCACCATTATTCAAAGACCCTTTAAAACATCTAGGTATTTAATTTAAATTATTCACTATACATGTTGATTACATCATTGTTTAAACATTGGTTTTTTACACTACAAATTATTGGTTACTAATCCATGTGGATTAGTGACACTTAAGTGTATAGATGAGATGATTAGTCATAGTCAAGTATTTAAGTGTATTATCTTTCATTCCTTCTCATTTCATTCTCTAATATGGTACAACATTTATTCATCATCTTCCCTCTTTCAAGGTTAGGTCGCTTCTTTTACTTCTCATACTAGGTATTAGTTTTTAACACCCATCATTCTTCCCACATTCCTCCCACTACTAATATGACTATCTCATCCTTATAATCTTTCACCAATTTCACATGCCCATATTATTATTGCAATACCTATAATTCACTCTTCTAGTAATGTCACTACATAACTTATTCCTATCACTAGTGTTATACTCACTTATCATGTTATTTTTACTTTTTCCTTTTATATTATTTCATGCATAGATCTATAATCAACCCATTATTTCTTGTGTTTCTAGTAATGTGCCTATTTTCAACCCTACTATACCTATTTCTTCTCCTAAAATTATTAGAATATAGAATAAGGTTGATTTTGAAAAAGTGGGGTAAAAATTTATTAGATCAAAAAATCATAGTACTAATCTCAACATTACAACCCCATCCAGGAGGGGGCCAACCAATCCAATCAACCAACCCAAAAAGACCATGTATAATAATAAAGCTAAAGAAAATTCCAATTGGACCACAACTTACTGAAGCCTATCCTCAAGAATAAAATCCTTCAATCATTGGGAACATGTTGAAGGTAAGTGTTCCCAACCATCAACCCTCCAATCACCCATAAACTCAAATGTCCATTTATCCAAACAATCTACCACTCTATTTCACTCTCTCGAGATGTGGTAAAATTGGACATTATCCAAAGAATTGTTAATATGATGATATTGGTGCACCATCAACTCCAACTACCAATTAGCTTCACCAAGCTCCTACCTATTGAACATATTAATCAATATTTGAGAATCCAACTCGCAAATAATTTTTCTCTAGCCTAGAGAACATCCCCTTTCCAAAGACAAAAGGATATCCTAAAATTCAATAATATTATTAGACTAGTGCCCTTTAAACAGGGAAAAGAAGAACATGGCTTCCCTTAAACAGTCCCTTCCAATATCTCCAGCCCTAGTTGGTCTAATATTTACCCTAGAGGAACAATCAATGTTAATATTAAAGACACTAGTAGTAGAAGGGGTCCATCTCCCCTCCCGCTTGGTTTTCCTTTTAGGTTAACAAATCCACCTTGAAAAGGTGGGGACCTAACCACCCTTGAGAGGCCATTTCTTTACATCAACTCCACATGTCTATTCCCTAAAGGGATGTCAATCACACATTTGGCTTTGATAGTTTCTTGGATCATTCCCAAAATTCTTTTTCATAGTTGATGAACTCCCAACTACTGCCCCTGGAAGATCATACGATTCCTTTCCAACCACGTCTACCAAATAATACAAGAAGACCCAATATTCCAAGCCACATGAAGAAAGAAGCTTTTAGTTGGTTGTCTTCCAAAATTTCTCCAAAACTCAACAAGGGAAGAGGCATACACACATTCCTACTTCCAAACATCCCACCAAAGGTGTCAAATGGTCCACAAAAAAGAGCACTACAAAAAAAATGTGAGGTAGTCTTCTCATCATTTGCATAGAGAACACAAATAGATGGTCCTTGGAACCCTTTCTTGTGTAGATTTTCCTAGGTGAGACATCTATTATGGCTAACTAACCAAATGAAAAAAATACATTTGGGCCATGCATACTTACTCCACACATGTTTCCACCAAGGGACTCCGTCTCCTCCATTTTTCTACCTAGATCTTGATCCCACTATCCAGAGGCCATCAAGTACAATCCTCTCTAAACCAAGCCCCAAGCAATAATATCACTAGTCACCAAAGGCTGCTACAATTCCTTCCATCAAGAATATGAGCTAACTCTTCATGATCCTCCACAAACTGACCTAACATCCAATATAAGGGGTTCTTCCATATAAAGACTTCCACCTTGCCCAAATTCCTACTCACCTTGAAATCCTCCACCCTAGACCAACCAGCTTCCAAGAAATCCTAACACAGAGCTTGTAAGTGTGGATACATGGAAATGATAGGAGGGAGTCCATCCCATGAATCAAACCAAAATAGGGCATTAGACCTCCTATTATAAATCCAAAACAAACCCTGTTGAATTAATTTAGCACCTCTCTTAAGAGTATCCCAAACCATAGATTCCTTCCCAAATAAGTTAATCCTAGGGACCTCTTCACTCGCCAATCCTCCTAGCTATTTATAAGTGATAATATTGGCCTAAGCTTTATCATGATTAGAGTACCAATGCCAATATAATTTAGAATCTAGGGCCTAACATGTGATAATAGCCTACCTCATATCAAGACCACCTTCCTACTTTGGTCTACAAACTATCTCCCACTTAACAAAACTCCATTTCATGGACTCAAGATTACCCACCCAAAGAGATTATCTAGACAAATCATCCAACTCCCTAACAAAACTTAAAGGATCCATATGAACCATACTCCTACAAATTTGAATGGCCCCCACAATAGATTTAAATAGAAACACTCCTCTTGCAAAGGATAGCCACGACAATACAGTGATTAACTCTTCCACAAAACTTATCAAGAATAGATTTCCAAATCCCCCTATGCAAGGGGTCAACAAAGAGGGGAATTCATAGATAAAAAAAAGGAAACTCACCAATTTGGAATCTGAGGATTTGAGCAATTTTGGTCTAAAACACAAGAGGGGTGTTGAAGAAGAAGATAGAAGACTTAGCCTCAATAAATATTTGCCCCGATGTTGTGAGATAATATCTAAAACTCTTCTATGATTAACAACTTATCTAATTTTGGATAACCCCAACAACATCATATCATCCACAAACTACAAGTGAGATTGGGAAAGTAGGTTATCATCCCATCTCCACCCATGAATCAACCCCTACCTTACACGTGACTTTATTATTCTTCCAATACCCTTTGCGATTAGAATAAATAAATAATGTGACAAAGGGTCCCCCTGATGAAGGCCCTATGTAGCACTGAAGAGACTTGAAGGATCACTATTAATCAAAACAAAGTAAAAAGTAGAAGAAACACATCTCATCACCCAATTGACCTAATTGAAACCAAAGCCAAATACTAGAAGTAATTTTGATAGAAAAGACCATTTAACATAGTCATATGCTTTGGCCATGTCTAATTTGATGAATATAGCTTTCTGCTTGGAATTTTGCATGGAGTGAATGGCCTGAACTGCAATAACCACCCAATCCAAAATTTTCCTTCCAATAAAAAAACCTCCCTACTCCTTAGAAATGACTCTACTAAGCCATGGCTTGAGGCTGTCAATGATTAACTTAGTAATTATTTTGTACACCACATTATAGAGGGAAATAGGCCTAAACATATCTGATGAGTCCAGTTTATGAGTCAATTTTGATAGAATTTTATTGTCTATTTGCTATTGTTGTCATAGACTTTGATACTTGAATGTTGACCTTTTTATAATATTTCCTCAAAACCATAGACATTGGGCATAAGCTTATTTTTGTGATCTTTAATGACATTGACATACTATATGAACTATCTATGTTGATTTTACATGTGGATTAATGAGTGCTACTTTAAGATAGTTATGGATATGTAATTGTTGTGCATACTAATATTCTTATGCAGATATAATTAGCAACCTACAAAATTGAAGAAGATTATGCCTGTTGGTCATTTGCCATAACGGTCAATAAGGTGATCACTCGAAGTTCAATGGACGAAAGACTCTCGACAATGAGATATTCCTCATTCAAATTGAAATTTCAACCACCTTGTAAATGGTCTTAATTTTCTATTGAGCGAATATAGGCATTACTATTGTGCTAAATTTGTGTTAAGGAAAACATGTTTGACTAGATTTCATGCATGTGTAACTGCCTCTCCACTTTTTATGCTTTCCCTAAAGTGGCATCCTCTTAATTTGTTGGAGTTGACCGCCTTGCTAGGTGATTAGTTAGTAGCTTTTCTTCCTATAAATAAGACTCGGATGCTCCTTCAAAAGAGGTTGCTTAATCTGATGATGTACTCGCATTCTTATATTTTCTGTAATATAGTTATGCTTCTCTATTGTACTTGTGTTTTCCAATTAATGAAATGAAGTTATAAGTTTGTGCATCTGAGTTCACATTTTTCTTAAGGAATACTCATCCAAGGAGGCCCACTTGGTGAGCATTCCATCCTTTACCTTATTCGTTACTTTCTATTCAGTAATTAGTTAAGAATCTAGCACTGACTGTTCCTCCAGCCACTACAATTCCATTATGTGACTATTCTTGCAGCCAAAGCAGATAGAGTAGTTTCCTTTTTGTTTGCTAAAATTTTCATTTATGTCATGCATTTAGCTTAGTATAGTTTTTGGTTGATGCTCAACACTTATTTTATTTCTTTCCAAAAAAATTAATTTCAACATTGTGTCTTTCCTAGCTGTAGGATGAATGTGGCTACTTTGGATCCTTAGTGCACATACTGTGCCAAACCATTTCAAGTTCACACACTTGGGTTGACAAGTTAAATGAACCTTCATGAGGATTGAGATAGCTATTAAGGTTAGATTTCCAATCTTTGAATCATAGTTGTAAGGGCTTAGTTATTAGATCGTTGTAGGAGGCCAACATTTTTGGTGTCATTGTTGGGGATGGTATCAAACTAAGGAGCTCTTTGGAGTCATTGATAATTTTTCTTGTTGTAGCATTTCTAAAGTGTTTTCTTAGTATACCCCTCATTTAGGAAAGTAATTATCCACCATTCCTTTTCCAATTCTTTTTGTGAGTTGGCTGATAGTGAGTTGATACTGTATGCATAGAGGAATGAGGAGAGATGCTCATGGGAGATTCCTTCCTAATAATACTAATCCATTCCAGCTTGTTGAGTATCAGAAACTTCCAAGAGAAGAAGAAGAAGAATATCCACACCCATTTGTTGATGCATTTCCTGATCTGACCAATTCTAAAATTTCCTCTGAAGACCAAAATTAGCTTAAAAATCCCTTTGATTTAGAACTACATCAGGTAGGCATGGGTGATGCAAATAGAAACAGACCTAACCAACCTGCTTGTCCTTTCCCCATTGCTCATCAGAATGAAGCTGACAACCTCAAAAATATCCTTGCTTTAGTCCTTCCTAAGTTCTATGGACTTGTAATAGAAGATCCTGATAATTTATTGTTCGAGTTTGATATACTCTGCAGGAGTTATGACCATACCACTGATGCCCATAGGCTTAAGCTATTTCCTACCACCCTAAAAGAAGCTTCATTACGATGGTTCATGAGCCTAGGAAAAAATACTATGGAGACTTGGGAAGACATTAAGACAAATTTCCTTGAGAAATAAAAGGAGTATTGCAGGGGCAGTGACATGAGAGGAGATGACATTTTTAGGATGCAACAAAAGGAAGATGAGATCCTGGAGGATTATGTTGCAAGGTTTCTATTTTGTCTATAGAAATATCCACACCATACACTCAATGAAGAATCCCAAAATTTTCTTTTCCTAAGAGGAATTAATGACAGTTGCACTGGTTCCTTGGACTTGATGGGAGGAGGAGATATCTCCCAAGTTCCTTGGGAGGATATCAAGAAGATATGTTAGAACTACTCAAGGGAAAATTCAAAGAAAGGGAGAGCTTACCAATCTTCTATGGGTAATTCATCTACCAGTGGAGTTTCATAATGGAGATTACTCACTTGCTGGTAGACTTCAAGAAAGACATTATAAACAATTTTCCTACTCAATTGGATACAGTTCAGGCCAAAAAAGAAACAAGAGGAGGTAGACGAAATGTTGGCAGAATATTGCCCTCATTGTAGACAAAAGGACTATAGATGCAAGATGGTAGCTAATATTGACAATAAGTAGATTCCACCTAAGTTCAATCCAATCCAGGTTGAAGAGGATCAAGTCTACTATGTTGCACAAAGGATTCCATGGGCTCCAAGACAGGGTATGCCATCTGATCCACTATCTTTTTTTGGGACATATTTCAATTCTTATTCATCTGGAAACCAATGGCAGCCCCCATATCCATCCAATTATGGAGGATATCCATCACAGCCTTAGAGTAACCCTCTGAATACCTAACCTAGTCACCAAAACTCTCCACCCTAGTGGAAACAACTTCATGGGAATTGATAGCAGTTTCAAAGAAATTGACAGTTACCTCCAAGAAATTGGCAACAAACAAATCAATGGAGGGGAGGACAGCAATGGCCAAACCAAATAAATAGCTACATGCAACCACCTTCTCAACCCCAACAACTTGCTTATATAATGCCTCCTCCTTCTAGCTTAAGTTCAAATGCACCTAAACCTACTCAATTACCAGCTCATCCCATACTCAACCCAGATAACAAACCACAACAATAGCTAGTATACTCCACTGATCCAAATTAATTCCCTGGATATGTTGTGAGTGTAAGTGATATCCACTTGCATTAAGGAACTACTTTTCCAGCTCCTTCCACACCCATTATCACTGAGCTTCATGTGGAAGAAGAGGAGTCTTTGAATACCCCCATTCAACCAAGTGTACCCAAGAATCTTGAACCGGTCCCAGTCAAGTAGACTGAGAAAACACCCCCATTTCCCTAGAGATTGGAAACCATGAAACAAAAGGAAGAGGACACAAATTTTGACATTTTAGATCATTTGAAGCATATATGTGTCTAGATACCTCTATTTCAGGCCATAAAATATGTTCCTATATATGGCAAGGAAATTAAGGAAGCATGCCTTAAGAATCCAGGAAGAAAGAAGAAAGACCCCACTATGGTTCATGTGGTGGGACAACTATCTGACATCATGCTTGGGAAAGTGACTGTTCCTAAATATAATGATCCAGGGAGCCCTGTGGTAGGAGTTGTCATAAATGGGGTCCAAATAAGAAATGCTTTGATTGATTTGGGAGTAGCAATAAATGTAATGACCAAGGATATCCTACAACAACTAAATTTTGCAAGAATGAGACCTACTACTACTATCCTGCAACTTGCTAATAGTTCAATTGTTAAACTTGATGGTATATTAGAGGACCTTGTGTTAACTCTAGACTCATGGGAATACCCAGAAGATTTCATGATTCTTTCTCCTAAAGTCATACTAGGCAGGTACCCTATTATCCTAGGAAGGCCATGGTTAGCAACAACATATGCCTATATTGGATACAAGATAGGAGACATGACCATTTCTAATGGAAAGAGCATAAGAAAGCTTGTTCTCTACCCTCTAGCTCAACCATCCTATGACACCTATGACATGGATAATCCTATATGGCAACATGTTGGTGAAGAGGCTGAGGAATTTAATTTTGTGGCACTGTTGATGATGTTAGGTAGAAGATCTTTCATGTAGCTTCGAGAGGAAGATGAAGTATTTTCTAACATAATTTAGAATCATTGTGAAATAGAGGAAGCATCATCCTCGCATTCTATTGATCTAGTAAAGATGCTTCTACTCACTCTTCCTGCAATAGAACTTCCTGTAGCAATAGGTATGTCTCATACATTTCCTCAGCTTACATGAACTCAAAGTACCAAGCATTAGTGAAGAAACTATGGTAGAGATAACTACACAAGTACAAGTTTCAAAAGGAAAAATATCTAAATATTAATAGCAAATTGAGGAAACAATAGCTGTCACGGCAAAACTGATCAGAACCCACCAACATGCAGAATAAGTGGGATTATCGAGAGTAAAGGGCTTGGATCCTAAGGTTTGCACTCATAGGATTTTACATGAGATGATTGTACCCTATAGAGACAACCACAAAGAATAATTAACCCCGCACTAAGAGAAATTGTAAAGGGAACTACAAAATTGTTCGATGTGGGATTTATTCCCATTTCCAAATAGCCATGTAGGCTCCATTGGTGATTATACCCAAAAATGGAGGGAAGTGGAAAGTTTGTATTGATTACAAGGAACTCAATGGTACCACCCAAAAGGACCATTTTCCTTTACCTTCAGTAGATCAAGTTTTGACTCCGCCAGTGAGCAATACTTTTCTAGATGGATTGAGTGGGTATAAACTGCATCCAAAAGACCCAGGACTAGGAGAAGACCACCTTTACCTATCCATGGGGAACTATTCATATTTAGTACTCTTCCATTTGGCTTATGTAATGCACTCCAACTTTAGAGGGCACCATTAGCATATTTTCTAACATCTCTTATGATTGCATGGAAATTTATATGGATGACTTTACCACCTATGGTGCTGATTTTAATGAAGCATTGGAGAATCTTAGGAGAGTCTTAAGGAGATGTGAAGAACACAATCTATCTCTAAATAGTGAAAATTTCTTCATGATGATGCAGGAAGGTGTAGTCCTTGGCCACTACATCTCTCACAAAGGAATTCAAGTAGATCCTACAAAGATTGAGGTGATCACTAATCTACCCATACCTGCAAAACAAAAATATGTTAGGAGTTTCTTAGGCCATGTAGGCTACTACAAGTGTTTCATCAAGGATTTCAAAAGAATAGCAGCACCATTGAATGCTCTTCTCACTAAGGATGTTGAATTCCAGTGGACAAAAGACTGTGACAAGGCATTTTCTAATTTGAAGGAAGCCTTGAATCATGCTCCTATACTCAAAAGTCCTAATTGGAAGCTTCCTTTCAACATCCATACAAATGTATCAGACTATGCCATAGAAGCATCCTAGGGTAGAAAGAAGGAGCTATTGAAAATGCTATTTATTTTGTTAGCAAAAACTTGCAAGGAGCTGAATTCAACTATACAATGATAGAAAATGAAATGTTGGTAGTGATCTATGCCCTTAACAAATTTAGGAACTACATAACAAACTATCAAATCTTTGTGCACACAAATCATGTAGCCATTTGATATCTCATGAATAAATCTCTGATCTCAAGAAGGCTAGCAAGATGGCTATTATTGATGTAGGAGTTTGACATAACCATTGTAGATAAGCCAGGGGAGCCCAATGTTGTTGTAGACTTTCTTTCAAGGTTGACTAGATCAAAGTACAATCAGGTCATAGATGACTCTTTCTTGATGAGCACTTATTTTCCATCAATGTGCAAACACCCTAGTATGCTGACATAGCTAACTATCTAGTCATAGGGAGAGTTCCTCCCAACTTCTCTCCAAAAGAGAGAAGGGTGCTCATTGAAAAGTCATTTCCTTTTTCATGGATTGCGGATGTTTTTTACACTAGGCCAGACCATGTCAGAGGAGATGTGTGAGGGAAGATGAGACATATGATATTTTGCATGCATGCCACAATGAACCATGTGGAGGAAATTTTGCAACCTAGAGGACAATGATGAAGGTTTTGAATACAAGATATTATTGGCCAACACTCCACAAGGATGCAGGGAGATATACAAGAAAGTGTGACAGATGCCAGAGGATGGGTAGGGCAACCAAATCTGATGAGATTCCCCTTTACCCTCAGGTAGTAATCACCACATTTGACAAGTGGGGATTAGATTTTGTAGGACCTATTGATCCCCCATCCAATGGAAAATCCTATATCTTAGTATGCACTGATTATGTAACAAAATGGGTAGAAGTTAAGGTCATGAAGCATGCAAGAGATAATAAGGTTGTTGAATTTCTTTATGAGGATATTTTCACACGGTATGGGGTTCCAAGAGAGATAGTGATTGATCAAGGGGCTCAATTCACCTCAACCCTTGTTGCAATACTGGTCAATGAGTACAACATAAGGCACAGGAAGTCTACTCCTTATCACCCTCAGGCCAATGGCCAAGTTGAGGTGACTAATAGGGAAATTGAAGCCATTCTGACCAAAATAGTGGCTATTCATAAGAAGGATTAGGAAAATAGGCTGCTAGAAGCTATTTGGACCTATAGGACAACCTAGAAAACAACAACAAGCTTCACTCCTTTTAAGTTGTATGGAAAGATAGCTATGATGCCCATTGAATTTGACCATAAGACTTGGGGATGGATATCTTTGAAGCACAAAGAGATAGAATCATGTAGCTCAATGCATTGGATGAAATGAGGAAGGAAGCCTTGCATCATACAAAGGTAGTGCAGAATAAGAGAATAAAGTGGCATGACAAGTTCATCAAGGATAAGAAATTCTAGCTAGGAGATTGGGCCCTGCTTCTATGACTCACGGTATCAAGATAATGCAGGAAAATTGTAGACAAAGCTAGGACTGTATGAGGTTACCGAAGTCTTCCCCAATGGTGCTATTCAACTCACCACCATTGACCCTGTCAAATTTAGGCTACATGTCAATGGTCATCACCTTAGATTGTATCACAAGCCAACTTCCAAGGAGGAGTTCTTGCAGCAATTCACTTAGTATGCAACACTCGAACTTCCTATAGCCGAAGGAAGCAAACCTAGTGTCCCTCCTTCTAGCTAACTAAGGTACGTAACTTTTCATAATAAAGACTTCCACCTTTGTGGGGATCCACTTCTTCACCCATCCACCCATACATTTCCACCTTTCTCTCTCTTTCATCACGCCTCCAAAATTTCACTTCATTCCATCATCACTTCACTCCATTCCACTCCACTTTCATTAATTGCTCAACTGACCTCTTAAAAGGTGATCGATACTTTCTCCATAATCTTTGTAATAGATCTTCCAATAATCTAGGTACGTGCACATCAAGTTGTTAACTCTTAATTTTCTTTTAGTACATTCATTTAACTATTGTAAATTAATATAGACATTCTCCATAGCATTTCATTATTCCCTACCCTATCAAATTTTCATAACTATCACACATGTGAGGACACATGCTCAAATTTAGGTTAGGGGAAAGTGTGAATACTATGTCCACATGTTTGTCCATATTGGTTTATGTTAGCAAAGTTTAAATTGAGCCAATTTGAATTCTAAGTGAGATGACGACTCGCATGTGTGAGGTAGTATCAACCACTGCCATTTTTCTCAATCATAGCCTTCATTTATTACTCCTCTAATACCTTTATTGCTCCTACCATAATATTAAGAAAAAAAAGGTAAAATTCAGATGACATTGGCATTGGAAATTTCACAGTGTTGCAGGAAGAAGAATTTTAGTTTTCACACAAAGATTGCAGGAAGGGAAACTCTACAGAGCTATTGTTTGATTGCAGACAACTAAACAATGGGATTTGGGTTAATTAGAAATGAACCCACATTTCATGATGCATTATTGCAGAATGCACCTTCCCAGGCCAAGTTTAGAAACTACAGATGGTTAGATTATTTCCTGAGGCTTAATGATTTTGATGAAGGTGTTGCATTGTAATTCTTCTAGACATTTTCTAAAGGAAAGGCCACGGTAAAAGGGCTAGAAGTAATGGCTAGTGAAGAAATAATTGCATAAGTTACAGGGTTTCTTGCCAACAGTGAAAATTACCCTACTTCCAAAGACACTAGGTTAGCTAGGGCTGAATTCATAGAACCTAGTGACCCTCCATTGAGTGTGGACAAACAAGGTGCAAAAAGAATCTCTCTTCCAAAGTTGTGGAAGCAAGTAGCTATTCATGTTGTGAAGTACATTACCTATGAAGGTCATCAATTGAATCTACATTATGTGCACTTCAAACTGTTGAAACATATGAGACATGGGAGAAGAATGAATGTGCCAAACGTGTTATACCAACTTCTCTCAATCATGTCAGTAGAGACTCAAAAAGGTAGGGATAATTTCATTTCCCACCATTGTATGATCAAATTATTAGTTGAGAAGTCTTTGCATGATGTGTCTAACATGACTTGGGAAGAATTCTTAAATATTGATTGAATTAGACTAGATCATTTGTGACCTAGGTTTTTGCCTCAACCTCATAGGGATAGAAGAAGATTAATCATGGTTGAAGCCACTCCTATTGAGTCAACTTTTGGTGTAGGCCCTAGTGTAAACCCTCTTGCAGCTGAACAAACCATAGAAATTAGCTCTTTTGCGATAGAGCATTCAGACAAAGAAATTTCCTCTTCAAATTCTGATGATGTTGTTCCTATTGGCATCTTGATTCAAACTAGGGTACAAAAGAAAGAGGCAGAAATAAGGAAGGGAAAAGCTAAAAATAAAATTGTAGGAAAGAAAGTGCCAAGCTCTAAAAAATGGAAGGCTAACATTGTTCTTCCTACAGCTGAAGAAGAATATGAGAGCCCTCCTAGAAAATCAAGACCAACTGGGCTAGCCTTTGGTGTGTCTCCACAAGAAATCCCTAGGACTAGAGAAACATCAAAAGAGGACAAAGAGGCCCCAATGTGGTAGGTGAATGTTGAGGAAAGGGACATAATTGAGGAAGCAACAAATGTAACATTGGCAGTCCTTGTTGCTATCGTTGAACAAGTTGAGAGCCAAGAGTTTGAGGAGAATCAGGAACTCCCGCAACAAAAGCAAAAGCAAGAATTCATGCATCAAGAGTAAAAACAAGAGGCCCTGCAACCAAATATGAGAGAACAATCAACACCCTTGCAGCCAAAATTGGCTGAACAAACAGGATCCCTATAGCAGGAGCCACATGAAAAGCAAGCAACAGTGCTAGGAAAAATTTTGGTAGGAATTTATAGGCCCTCTGATTTTTCAATGCACATGGTAACTATGAATTTATGGAAAGAGATACAAAGGAGGGAAGAAGAATGGAAAGAGGATAAATGTAGGTTGAAGAAGGAAATTCAAAAGAGAGACGAAGAAATTGAAGATAAGAATGTAGAAATTGCCACTTTAAAGGAGAAAATGGATAATATGGCAGCCCTAGTACCTTAGCTATTAGGATGCAGGACACCTCCAAGGGTCTATGCCCTATATTTGAAGGAGAAGGATCTTTATTTTAAACTAGAAAGGATTGTTTTAGGTTTGAATCCTTCCATTGAGACTCTTGAATTTTTCAATGCTTATTGGATTGCTCCTCCTGAAATGAAGAATTTGTTGTGTGAATTCTATTTGAATAATTACGTTGTGACCCAAGACCATGATTGGAATCCATTGTTGTATGTTGGGTATGTCCAATTAAGGGAATTCATGTCTTGGATATAGAATGAGATTAGTTGGGGACACCAGTCCAGGACTTATAGGCAAATTGAATCCAACACTCCTTATCCATTAAGGTTGAATCTAGAGATCTAGGGGACATTTTCATGGATTGGCACAAAATTCTTTACAGACCAAGCTATGGAAGTAGGATCCTTCCTGAGAGAGAAGTAGTTTCTAAAGAATATGAGGAGGTTAAAAAAACCAAAGGGGAATCTGTGATGGGATACCTCTCACAAAGGTGGAACAACCTAACTGATGAGTTAAAACAAGTTGAGCCTCACTCTATGTAGAACTATGATGCAACACTTAAGAGAGTTGATAGATATATACAGATTGGAAGGGAAAAGGGATAATTTTGGCTCCCACTAACTTTTCAGCCACCTATCCTATTGTGGCCTGTACCAAATTTTAGATATTACTAGTATGATATAGCTACAGAAAGATAGAGATGGAGCATATTGGACAAACAACAAGGGTTCTATTGGGATCCTAATTCATGCACAACAAGAACTGATCTAGGGCATCTGTCAATTGCAAATTTTAGGGCATTAACCAAGCAAAAGAATAACCCTTCCTCTGCTGGAGGACCAACAAAGCCTTAGGTTGGGGGGATGATCAATCCAGTTTATCACTAATTTCGATAGAATTTTATTGTCTATTTGCTATTGTTGTCATAGATTTTTATACTTGGATGCTGACCTTTTTATAATATTTCCTCAAAACCATAGACATTGGGCATAAGCTTATTTTTGTGATCTTTAATGACATTGATATGCTATATGAACTATTTGTGTTGATTTTACATGTGAATTAATGAGTGCTACTTTAAGATAGTTATGGATATGCAATTGTTGTGCATACTAATATTGTTATGTAGATATAATTAGAAACCTACAAAACTAAAGAAGATTTTTCCAGCTGGTCATTCACCATAAAGGTCAACAAGGTGATCACTTGAAGGTCAATGGAGGGAAGACTCTTGATAGAGGGAGATTCCTTATTCAAATCAAAAGTCTAATCGCCTTGTAAATGGTCTTAATTGTCTGTTGAGAAAATATAGGCGTTACTATTGTGCTAAATCTGAATTAAAGCAAACATGCTTGACTAGGTTCCACGCATGCATAATCGCCTCACCACTTTTTATGCTTTCCCTAAAGTGGCATCCTCTTAATTTTTTGGAGTTGACTACCTTGCTAGGTGATTAGTTAGTAGCTTTTCTTCCTATAAATAACACTTGGATGCTCCTTCAAAAGAGGTTGCTTAATCTGATGATGTACTCACATTCTTAGCTTTTATGTAATACAATTATGTTGCTCTATTGTACTTGTGGTTTCCAATGAATAAAATGAAGTTATAATTTCATGCATCTGAGTTCACATTTTTCTTAAGGAATACTCATCCAAGGAGGCCCACTTGGTGAGAATTCCATCCTTTAGCTTAGTTGTTACTTTATGTTCAGTAATTAGTTAAGAATCTGGCACTAACTGTTCTTGCAGCCACTAGAATTCCATTATCTAACTGTTCCTACAGATATAGTAGTTTCCTATTTGTTTGCTAATATTTTCATTTTTGTCATGCATTGCAGCTTAGTATAGTTGTTGGTTGATGCTCAACACTTATGTTATTTCTTTCCAAGCAATTTACTTTTAGCATTGTGTCTTTCTTAGTTGTAGGATGAATGTGGTTACTTTGGATCCTTAGTGCACATAATGTGCTGACCCATTTCAAGTTCACATCCCTAGGTTGACAAGTTAAATGAACCTTCATGATGATTGAGATAGCTTTTAAGGTTAGATGTCCAATCTATAAATTATAGTTGTAAGGGCTTAGATATTAGATCATTGTAGGAGGCCAACAATATCCAAGGAGGTAGCCCCTTATTTCTTGGGAATGAGCATAATAAATGTAGATTTCATAGCTCTCACCATCTGCTTATTTCTCTACAAATCTTGAACTATCTTCAATAAGTAATATTTTATGACTTCCCAAAATTCCTAAAAGAGATCAATAGGGAATCCATCAGGACCTAGGCCTTTCCCTTTTCTTATCTAGAACACAACCTTCTCTAATTCATCCAAGGTTATGGGACTAGTAAGCATCTCATTCATCTTAGCAGGAACACTTAAAGGAATACACTCTAAAATAAGGTTCTCTCTCATCATCGCATTAAGAGAGTCACCCTTAAATAGAGCATAGAAATATTGGATAGCCTCATAAGGGATATCTTTGTAGGAAGATAGATGAACCCCCTGTGAAGATTGTTACCCTCTAATTTTGAGCCATGCAAATTTTCTTCTTTAAATTAAATGGCCCCCATCACATGCCTTTGATAATGATTCAAAATTACAACTTGCACAAGATTCATAACCTTTTTCATTGATCCCTCTATTTTTTAACCAATGTCGTAGAGTTTGAAATTTTTATAACCACCGGACTGCTCGATCCATGTCTCTTCTCAACCTCACCCAAGGGTATTTTAAGTGTTTAGTAGGTCAAAAAAATTTGAAACCTTAAAAGTGCCGACATGTGGTTCATTGGTTCTATCTTTTTACAACTTGGTGACTCTGTAGTAGATTTCCTAGTTTTTGAAACATTGCTAGCCTATTTAATTGTTTGTACGATGTATCACAAGAATTTATTTTTAGGTGTTTCAAATTACAAACTCGATCTTAAGGCTCTTTTCTCAAGGAAAAAAATTCATGATGCATTCATTATCCTCTTAAATGACAAGTGTAACAAAGGTAGTGACACTCTATCAGTAGGTTAAAAGGAATCATTAACTACCGTCGTAATTAAATAAGTCTTTTACAGAGAAAGGTGGTTGTACTATTGAGTCCTATTTTCTTATTAGCCAAGGAAAATTCGAAATGGGGCTTCTTGTGAGCAATGAAATGTGGGATGGTGAACCTATGTCCATCTTGAAACCTAACTTGAACTAGCCTAAGGAAGAGAAAATTGATATTATTTCCCAATTGTGCACACTTTCCTGGAAGGAGAAGACTAGCTACGCCCAATATCACAGGGTAATCTTCGTCTAGAAGAAGAAGAGGAGGGCACCAAGCTGCACCACCTTTTTATGGAAATACAACTGGTTATGGAGAATACTCCACCACCTGTGATGGTTTAATTTTCTTTCTTTTCATAGCATCTTTTTGTAATTAGTGGTAGTAACCCAATTTTGGTGTAGTGTAACTATTTCTCTTTAAGGTCACTTTCTTGAGGATGGTTACTTTAAAGACCATTATGAATAGTTATGCTTAGATACAGTTTTTAGCTTGGAAAATTCTATAAAAGAGAAAAAAAATTGAATAGAAAAGGGGGGGATATATTGGAGGGAATAGGTGAGTAGCGAGGGTATCTTTTCATGCAATTTTGTTGTACAGAAATATAGAGTCTATGAACTTATGTTTTGGCTAGATAGAGAAATAAAGAAGATATTTTTGAGTGTTTGAATTTCTTAATGATTTCTTTAAATGGAAATGAATTATGTTTCCTTGTAGTTATTCTTCAATTCCATTATGTTATAATGGGTTGTATATGCATTTAATTCTAAAACATTGGATTTGGATTAGCTCTTGAAAAGTGTTTGTTGTTCTTTCTTTCTCTAGATATCATACGTTGGTGTAGGGAATATGAACTTTGTGTCATTTACCTACATTTACTTTATCTTAAGTTTAATCTTTTGCACCTATTTCATGGTTATGGGTAGGTGTTAGTTGCCTTTTTTTTCTTTCTGGTAAAAAGCATACCCAGTCTTTATTCATTGCATATCTGTCAAAGGTAGCTGGGCCTAGTAAAATAAGCAGAGAACACTTGCAAATATTATTGCAAGTGTCTCAATTGTTGGTCGAATTATCATTTATGTGGGTTAAAGAGTATAAATTAAGGTGACAAATCTGTCAACCAATAGATTTTTGGTGACTCCACTGGGGAAGATGAAAAGACTAGTACCTTTCTTGTTTCAGATATTTAATTGTGCCTTCCTAGAAAAGAAGGCTAGCAACTCTATTTATCTAAAGATCTAAGAAAAATGATTCAAGGCTAGGCCAAGCAAGGAATCCAATTCAGAAAAGAAATTTGTACAAACAATTGAGGAAATAATTGTTGAGGATGACCAAATACTTCAATCTTTTTGGAATGCTTTCAAAGCAAGCATCTGTGAAGCTAAAAAGAATAAGTTTAATCCCTCCAAAGATCACAAATCCGCTTCATTACTAAAGAGCATACATCATAGATATTATCAACTCAAGGACCTTGAACAAGAGACTCATCAATTGTACACTATGATAAGATGATTAAAACTGGTAAAAGAAGATAAAGAGTCAACATCTTATAACTTCTTTGTTCTCAGTGAACGAGACTCTGTTCAAACACTTGTTGAACCCGAAGACTCACTAGTGCCATGGAGCCATAACCAACAATGAAGAAGAAATTTGCACAGACTAAGAGTAAAAAAATGAAATATTTTATGACATGCATGCAGATGGGAGAAGTTGAATCATCATCCATCTCTTTTTTTAAAAATATATTATTAGATGAGCCCAAAGTTGTCTTTATTCCTAATT
>VDFB02037479.1:0-17615 GCA_007258455.2 Sequoia sempervirens | reverse complement strand
TATTACTTGGAAACCATGACACTTACAAACTCTCTGTCTGAGCCTATGAGATCACATTGGTCCCCTCTACAATAATCTCTCTCAGTTTTTATTATCTCATAGTCATTTTCTCGTGGTGTCTAATTTTTAGTTGATGGAAAAAGTGTCAAATGCAAGTAGTATAAAGCTGCAAAGTGGTGCAACTTTCATTTTGTAACCTGTGTGACTAAAAAGACTGTTCCAACACATCTTGATGGGTATGTTTATTCTAGGCATGGTCCTCTTTCACACCCAAACATGTGGAATTACTCCAAGCTACTTTCAACTGGCTCGATCCCTTAAGGGTCCAAAAGGGTAGCAATATTAGACGGTTTATTACTCAAAAAAAAATGATGCTTATGAGCTCTCTGTCTCAGCCTACAAGATCACATTGGGCCCCTCTACAATAACCTCTCTTAGTTTTTGTTATCTTAGAGTCATTTTTCTGTGGTGTCTAGTTTTCACTTGATGGAAAATGTGTCAAATGCAAATAGTGTAAAGTTGCAAAGTGGTGCAACTTTCATTCTACAACTCATGTGACCAAACAGACTATTCCAATGTATCTAGATGGATACATTTACAATATGCATGGTCCTCTTTAACACCCAAACATGTGGAATCACTCTAAGCTACATTCAACTGACTCGATCCATTAAGGGTCCAAACTCCAAAAGGGAAAAAATCTTTGATGGGCTATTACTTAGAAACCGTGATGGTTATAGACTCTCTGCTTGAGCCTACAGGATTGTATTGGGCCCTTCTACAATAACCTCTCTTAGTTTTTGTTATCTCGGAGTCATTTTCCCATGGTGTCTAGTTTTTACTTGATGGAAAAAGTGTCAAATGCAATCAGTGTAAAGTTGCAAAGTGGTGCAACATTTTTTCTACAACTTGTGTGACCAAAAAAATTGTTCAAACGCATCTAGATGGGTACATTTATGCTAGGAATGGTCCTCTTTCACACCCAAACACATAGAATCACTTTGAGCTACGTTTAATCAGCTCGATCCCTTATGATGACATGCAAAAAAATTGAAAAGAGAAACATACACATGACAATTGAGATGTCTAATTTTTCCACACAAAAAGCATATGATCATCCTAAATTCTAGCAAGTGCAAGACATTTTTTAATTATCCTCCTTTCCCTTGCAAAAATACACAACCAATTGTAAATGTGTAGAATTGTGGAACTTGGAAACATTTTATTTTTCCTCAATTAAAAACTTTGGTTGTGAAGCATTTTTTTCATTTTCATTTGAAATGAATTGTTATGCTTGAAAATTGGAGTCTAAGAGAAACTAGTGATGCTCTCACTACATTTATTATTTGGTGTGATAAATAAAGTTTCCACTCTCGAGTCCATTTCTTATTTGTATTATAAATTATAAATCTTTCTCCCAAGTCCATTTCCTATACAAGAAATAATATTGCAAAAAGTTGACATATACATTTTTCTACGTGTTTATATGGTGATGGATCAAGAACATAACAATTCATTTTTTAATATGAGGATTATGCTGTGAAAATGTTTAAAGACTATTCAAGATAAATGTGTGTATGATAATGTGTCAAGAAGTTAACTACTCATCATCTACTATGAATATTATGTTTTACAAATGTTGTGAAGATTATGTATCCTTTACTTAATTGAGTTGTTCCAATCAAAAGATTAAATATACTATAATTTTTTTTATGAAACATCTCATGGAATACCAATTGAAAACATGTTTTTTGATTTTAGATAAAGAATTTCATGGAACTCTTTGGATTAAACTGAATTGAGATATGTAAGAACAAGGGAGCATTAGGAAATACATTGCTCAAGGATCTTAAATAATCCTTCTCTCCCACTGCAATTTTCAGTGGATTATTGCTTTCAATGTATTGGGAATGCTTTTCCTATTTTCTAGTTGGCATTTGTCATTCTAGAAGGCTCATCTCTTGATATATATTATACTCATTCTTAATCAATCATCAAGTTAATAATCAATGCATTTATTTACAGTTAATATTTTCTTTTCAATTTGTGCAATTTTGGAATTTGTAACTCTACTAGTATTCCTAGAAATTTTGAAGTTGTTTAGCATCAACTAATAAAGTTGTTTAGCATCAATCAATAAATATTCAAGAAAAACCATGAAGGAAAATAATGATCAATGTTAGGGCTAACCAATTAATAAGTATACACGTGAATAAGTCAAGCATACATATGAATAAGGGAAGCACAAGTACTCAAAAACATGTAAGCCTTGAAGTATACACATGAATACAGAGTATATGCAAATTAATACAAAGTATATGCATGAATACAAGGTATACGCATGAAAACACATAAGTTATAAAGTATACATTGGAACACACATAAGTCACAAAGTATACATGTAAGTTGTAAAGTATACACTTGAATACACGTAACGCATATCTATTGAACCATGGATTTATAATGCAAATATGGACACCATCGATAAAAAAAATTTGTATTAACCAAATAGCCATGTAGGCATACATCAATATATGTCGATATAAGTATAAAATATATACAAAAATAGCCATATAGGCTTACGGGAATGCCATATAGGCATACAATGTCAAATACATCCAATATGTAAAATATGTACAAAAATGCCATATAGGCATACAATAAAGGGCTCTAGAATCAAAAGTCATTGCTTTGCATCCTCTCAAAATAAATTATTTCCCTTTACTTGTTGTCTGGATGGTGATAGGTTTATCACTCATTTATTCTGAGGTCGAGGAGTGCTCCTGGTGCTCCTCTTAGGGTTTAGCTCCTGGTCAAGCTTTATCTGTTACAATAAGAAGTAAATACATTAATATATAGAAATTACATTATTAAAAATGATATATTTAACAAAATAATCACTTACCACTAGTAGACGATCTCTCTCCTCATGGGACAAATTCGTATGCTCATGCTGTGGCATGCTGAAGCCCTATAAAAATCATATGGAAAGAGAAATTAAACTATGAATCAATAATGGTTTGATTTTTCACTAACTAACAACTATAACAATGAATGTAAATTGAAATTTAGTAATCTCCCTCATACCTCCTTCGTGAGAGCCATCAAGGACTCTATAGTAGATGAAACATCGAGCTCCATTTCCCTATGAACATTCAAAGGCGTATTTGCTTCCAACATTTGAAAATAAAATAACAAATTATTCAATCACGAAAAATACAATAGCGATCCACGTCATGGCTTATAATGTATAAGATAATGAACAAAAATTTGAGTACTTATTAAACTATATATTTCTGACTATCATGCTTACTATTGTTTGTATCCATAACTTGTTCGAAAGCACCAGTTTTTACGCTTTTACCCATAGCATTAAGGTGGTGAACCGTTTGATAAAATGCTTTCATAGACATGTACAATAATTGTGGTAGCATAGAGAAGGCAGTGAACTATTTGAAAAATGCTTCAAATAAATGGGGTCTCATGGTGATGGAATGCCATTACAAACAAATGTGTCATGGCAATCCATCACCATAAGACCACATTTCTTTGAGGTAGTTTTTCAAATAGTTCATTTCCTTCTCTATGGTATTATGCTGGGATGGGGTGGATGGTATAATGTACTCTTGGTTATGAGATGGAGGGAAATCATGACATGAAGAGGGATGGGTGGGGACATGAAAAATTGGAATAAATGTTGGAAAGTTCCATGGATTGGTAAATTGAGGATGAGGACCTTGAAAAAAATTTGGAGGGGAGTTTTGGCTAAAGGGTTGGTTTCTATTCTTTAGGCAGTGAGTTGTTTGAGAAAATGCCTCAAAGAAATGTGGTCTCATGGTGATGGAATGGCATTCCATCACCATGAGACCACATTTATTCGAGGAATTTTTTCATACTACTCACTACCTTGACTATGATATTTCTTACTATTATGCTTTGGTAGATTTTTTCCAAGCATCCATAGTTTTTTGGAAAGCACCTATTTTAGGCTTTTAGCTATAGCAGCAAGGAAGTGAGTAGTTTGATAAAAAAAATTGGTACACATGTATGGAAAATGTGTTAGCATAGAAAAGGTGGTGAGTTGTTTGAAGAAATGCCTTGAAGAAATGTGGTCTCATGGTGATGGAATGACATTCCATCACCATGAGACCTCATTTCTTTGAGGCATTTTTTCAAACTACTCACTAACTTGTCTATGCTATTACTTACGGTGAATATGAAATTCATTGAGCTCCCTTCAGGTTTCATTTTTTGCTAAGTATTGGCCCGTACCTCAACTTTTGAACATCATCAGCCCCTTTTTGATGAACACAATCGGCTTCCACCACGTGTCTGCTCAACACTCTTTGAAGGGATTCTTCCCTTTGCTTTTCAACTAGACCTCACCATGCTACCATGTGTGTACATCGTGGGCTATTTATTGTTGCTTCCCTTCACTTTCTCATTAGACTCCACTTGTGTGCCACATAGACTCCACCTAGATTTACTTTGGCGGACCCCACAGTCAACGTTGATAAGAAAAGAACACTTCCACGTGTCTTCCCAGTGCAATCTTTCATTGAAAGGAAGGGAGGTCAAACCATGAGCTATGAACTACCACCACACATCCCTTTAGCAGGTTTTCTACCATAGGGGAGGATAGAGCGAGCAACAATATGTGACATGCTACCATGTGTTCTAACTACCTCAACTAGGAAGTGGCACTTGTTTGCACGAGGTGTTTCTAAACCACTGCCATCATTTTCAGGGGATGCATCTAGCTGGGAAGCGACTACATGCTATGGCCTAAATATTTTCTGTTACAATGATTGAGGGAAATCATTGTTCAAGATACAAAATATTTTATGTTACAAGTTCGTCAGGCGGTGGACTGTTGGCTATATATACTACTTCTTACTTCAGAAAAGGAGTTCAAAAGATGTAGAAAAATTAGAGAGAGACACCAGGCCTTTAGTATTGTTTTTAGATTATTATGTAAAACTTTCAGATTGTGCCATTGTTTGGCCTTTCTATTTTTCTTATGTTATTTGATAAGACATTAATGTTGTGCCATTATTGTTTGAATTGTTCATTTGCAAGAACTTCTATGATTTTAAATACAAGTTGTTGGTTTAGATCATGTCCTTGACTCCTCTTTTCAGTGAATGTATGTGATAATAATTTTATGTCATTAAATGAATTGTTCAGATCTTTATCTTTGATTTTTGTGATTCTGGAACATAGCATATTTCTGACCAAGCCCTTGAATCTAATTCCAAAAGATAGATTTACCGTGCTTTTATCTATGTCTTGGTGCATCGCCATAGTTATACTTTTATTTTATATATCTACTTCCTTTTCCCATTCAAAACCCCAATTACAGAAGAATCCAACTTCTTTAAAAACCTAGAGGTCACTCAGTTTAGTGCAATTGGTCCCCCCATTAACTGAGTTTCCCATAAAGGGTTGTTACCTTTCCAATTTTTGGCATCAACAGTTTTCTTTTTTCTGGTACGCCTAGTGGGACTTGCTTAAATGAATCTAAATTCAACGAGGGTGTATGAGTCATCAACCTATTACTAGGTCCCAAATAGAAAATAATCTTAGTTTGTTTGTACTGCCATTAGGGACAATATAAGTCGTGACCCAATTAGTGAATGTTTCACTTCCTCTGCCCCTTCTGCTAGCCATGTTCCCACTGCTAATAGAAATTATGTGGCATGGGACACAAAATTCCTCTTGTAGTACTAGTAGTGCCTGTCGTTTGGGCCCCATCTCGATCACCGCTCTAAAAGCTATACCTAAGTTCATTGGAGATGGCTCAAGAATGTCATCTAAACATTTGTAAGATGTTGTTGATGTATGTTTGGGGCATGGAATCACCCCCTAAAATGTAGCACTAAGGTTGCTTGCCGCCTCTTTCAGAGGAAAGGCACTAGATTGGTACTGAACACTGCAAGTGAATACCATCAGTACCTAGGGTCAGCTCAGAGACCCTTTCTATGAGAGATTCTCAAATGATGGAAATAGGTCTTTACAATATCATCAGTTGTCGGTCATAAAGCGGGCCCCATATGAAGCCATGACTGATTTGAACGCCCAATTCCACATAACTTGGCAAAAAATTCAGGTTGCTATCTACCTGTCGGTTGAGCTAGCACTCATGTTTTACTTAAAATATATCAACATAGATATTTTGATGATGATCTAGTCTCTTAGTAGAACCACGCTACCAGACGCATACAACATCATAGTCAAAGTGGTGAATAATCTGATTGATGTCAAAAAAATTTCACCTCGGCCCACCATGCCTAGATTCCCAAAAGTATCAGCTTCTGCGTAGGAAATGTTGTCTACTAGTGCATCTACACCTCCCCAATCCATGTACACATATTTGAATGTGCCACAAAATGTTGCTTCTACATCTTTCTCTTCGAAGGAAGAAATGAGCAAGTTCAAGGAAATGTTGCAGACCATCGCTAGCAAACTAGGACATGCCTCTGAAGCTAACCTATTAGAATTTATCAGGGTGGAAGGTCCTCTTACCAATAGAACCAGTTCCAAGGAGTCACTCACACAAATCTATAGGCACAAACAACTAATCATATAGTCCTGGTGCCTTCTCTGTTGTAGAGCGCTAATCCAAGTTCGAGTACAGAGCTGATTGCAAGGTAAAACAATTTATTCGATGACACCACCCCCTGGTGTTTCCCTTGCGGCGACTCACATATGCCCCAAAACTGCTCACGTGGCAATCTACAAAAAAAGGTGGTGAAACAGTGTAGCCAAGGTGCGACATCAGACCATGGAGATTATGTATATTCCTCTCTACAAATGGAAAATGTGATGCTCACTACTCAAATGCAAGGGTTGTCTCTGGAGCAAGAAATAGATATTGCTCCTGATCATGTGCTCTTCTCTTGGATGGAAGAAGAGGATGTGATGTTCATCAATGATGCATCCATGTCTAAAACACCACAAGTATAGTTTGATTACAACACTCGCTCGAAGAGGAGATTCATAGGTGAATCAGTCATCCTGCAACTAGTTAGTCTGTAGCCCAAAAGTGCTTTTCGACTAGTTGCCCAGTACCTCTGCAGTGGTGCCACAAGGTCTGTCATGAAGGGAAATTATTATAACAAGAGCTAAGGAGTGGAAGCCTCTGAATCCACCACCATTCAATGTAGTGGAACAATTGAAAAAATCATCCACTAATGTGTCTCTATGAGATATCTTAGCTATTATGGAACAAAAGACATTGTTATAGAAGGCTCTCTGAGAGGATCTGATCATTGAACCAAAAGAGAAAATGATCAAAGAAAAGGATGTTGATCAATTTCCTCCTAACAAAGTTCTCACAAATAGCATAGAGGAAGCCCTTGTCGAGGTTAAAGATAAGTCGAAGCTAAAACCCTTCTCCTAACCCTCATTGTGGGATAGAAGTTATTACACAATTCTATGATTGACTCCAGTGCTAGCACTACGGTCATGCCCAAGCAGATAGCCAAAGCCCTAGGACTGAGCTATGAACCTTTGAAGAGGGGGGTTATGCAACTTTATGGGAACAAAGTTGAAACCGTAGGTATTATCAAAGTCCTCCCCTTGACTCTGTTCTCTTGCCCTAGTGTCACAATTCCGCAAGATACTGTGATCATAGATGTTCCCCCTATGTTTGGTCTCTGCCTATCCTAAGAATTCACTTCAAATATAGGAGGATATTTTTCTTTGGACTGGTCACACTTGATCCTAAGGACCAAGCATGGAGCAAAAATTAAAATTGTTTCTGAAGCTCTGCATTCAGAACATGTGGCCAATGAAGCCATGATCAAATTTGAGGCTTCCCATATCTCTTTCACTAAAGAGGAGGCATATTGTACTAAATTATTAGAAGATGAAAAAGTGACTAGAGATCAGACCGATCAAGAAGAAGCTCTCTTAAGAAAATATATAGATGTTGACCCTTTCAACAACTATCATGCTACTGGGCTAGGTACCTATGTCATCTTTGATGAGGAACAAGAGATTCCAAAAGTCATGAAGGAACCCAAAGGTGATCAAGCCTTAGAGTTATGGACATTGCACTTTTATGGAGCAAGATGCAAAGTGGTCGCATGAGATGGGATATGTTTGACATCCCTACACAATGAAAAAACACTTCAGTCTTTCCACTTCCAATTCACTTGTTCTAACAATAAAGCTAAATATGAAGGCCTAGTGCAAGGTCTGAGCCTTACGAAGCAGATGGGAATTAAGCAATTAATGGTGTTTGGAGATTCCAAACTAGTGGTCAACCAAGTCTGAGGGCTTTCCACAGCTAAAAATGTCTGCATGAGATCCTACAAACATAGAGTCTAGGACCTGATAGAAGGTTTTGAAGCCTTCAACATTCAAACAGTGCCCAAAGAACAAAATGTTGATGTGGATCACATGGCCGTAGTTGGATCTCAATTTGAACCCACCTCTAACCTAATGCATAACAAACACTTTGTACAAGTGATAGTTCGACTGACAATTCTAGATAATGATCAGAGCTAGTAGGTATTTGATAGTGATGAACACATCACCTCATTCAACGAATAGTCGGGATAATTCGTTGACCAACTACAACCGAAGATTGTTGAAGCCTACAATGGAAAAATCATCCTACTAAGGTCTAATAAGCTTTTGAAGGGACTTATCACTCTCAAAAACCTTTTTGATTGCGATGATGTAAGAAATGACAAAAGGAAGTTTGTAGTGGACAAAAGCAATTATGTGGACGTTCAGGTCAGAGATGGAAGAAAGCTCAAAGTAGGGAAAGACATCCCACATCATGATAAAGAAAGGATCATCAACTTTTGCAAAAGGTATGAAGGATTAGTTTCTTGGTCATACGATGACCTTAAGGGATATGATCTCGAAATCATCTAGCATACAATAGAGTTGACAGAAGGTGCTAAACTAGTCCATGAAAAAATAGAAGCCAGTTAATCTAAAGATCGAGGCCATGATGGCACAAGATCTGAAAAAGATAATTTAGTCTCAGATCATCTTCTCAATAAAGCATAGCACATGGGTATCTAACCTAGTTCTAGTCTAAAAGAAGAATGAAGATATTTTCTTATGTGTTGACTTCTCTAGGACTGGAATAGGAGACCAAGGACCCCACTTCACAATACTCCCTTTATGGAGACAATTTGTTGGGAAATGTGTGTCTCAATTTTACTAGCATGTAAGTCCCAAAGGTAAAATTTAGTGTGACATTAATTACGTTCAGTCAATTAGCTATTCTAAATCCCTTAGAAAGGTTCATGTCGCCGAGATAATGTTGTCGCCTTGTCGAATCGGGTGTTGTCGCCAGGACTTGTGGTAAATTACAGTAACCGCTTGAAAGTGGAGAAACCTATCGATGGGCCGTTGTCTAGTGGATGCTGGAGACTACACATCGAGTCATTGGAGTACAAAGGCCGGCAGAAGTTCACAGTGAAAGGTTCTACCGCAATCCACTCAGTCATCTGATAACCGGGTTGCCTGCAGAAGTCCTAGCGATGGATATTTGCCCAAATATGATAGGTCAGGTCTAGTGGATGTTTGGGAGACCATGGCATCAAGCTCATCGAAAAACACAAAGGCCTTAGTAAGAGCTCGCTAACCTGCTGAAGTTCCGCCAATAGTATATGGTTCTCGGGTGACATATTGTGCTTTACAGACCTCTCAGTGAAAGCGTAGACTATTCATGGAAGTCTTACCTTTTAGTATGTCATCATTCACGACTCAAGGAGGTCCTACAAATGCGAGTTGTGTGACCTGGGAGTAACATAAGAGGTTCCCAAGTGAAACACGCAGAATAGCTGGATTTCTTAGCGATAACAATGGTGATGTATCCAAACCGGAGGTTGGTGGGAGGTTTCACATCAGCGCCAATGGAGCAACTCTGTCGAGCAGATGGACTTATAGGAAATGGATGTCATTGGATTTATATGTTCCATAGCATTCGCTATATCGCCTTGTCGACTATTGGAAAACTACCGACATCGAGATAGTGGAAGCCTTTGAGCATTAGGGAGACACTACTTGTATCTCACCAAAATTCGAATATGTTTTGAATTCCCTTGATCGAGTGATGACTATCCTATGTGGTGTCTCGTGGACAAATCAGAGGAAGCAAAATTCAAATACATGTTGGTTATGCAGCTATGATAGTTTGGAACCGAACTGGGTAAGGAAAAATCTACACTGGAATGGAAACTTTCTACGATGGGTAATTGCAAATAAGGATAAACAGAGGATAAAATTAGTATGTGGTAAGATTCAAAGTAATCATTCTGAGTTGGAGGGTCATCGAATGTTGGAGAGCATTTCTGTAACAGATTAAACAATGAATGAAGCAACTATAAAACTGATACCAGAAAGTTGTGTCTCTGCACTGTATGTAATTTGTTGGTTATTGAAATACAAAGAGATTTGGCTTGGTGTGGTGGGTTTTTTACCGAAAGGGTTTTCCCACGTAAATCTGGTGTTTATTTGTCTTTGTGTATTTTTTTTTGTTTTTGTAAATCTTTCATGTGCGTCTTAATTGGATTGTAATTTGGAAATTAAAAGTATTGTCTGCATTCTTCCCTGTGGTTTTCATGTTAGGAAAGTTGTTTCCACACCTCTGCTTTCCTTACACAATCTTGCAAATAGTGGCAGGTTCAGAAATGTTTTTGCTACTGGATGGCTTCTTCGGTTACAATCAAATCTAGGTGAAAGAAGATGACTGAAATAAGACATCATTCACTACCAAGTTTGGAATGTTCACATATGCTAAAATTCCTTTTGGCCTTTCAAATGCAGGAGCCACTTTTCAGCGGGCCATGGACATTGCTTTTAGTGAATTGATTAGCAAGATTATCCTAATCTATTTGGATGATCTGACTGTCTTTTCCAAACATAAAGATGATTATTTCGATCACCTTGAGATGGTTTTCAAAAAGTGCCAGGAGTTCAAGGTATCCCTAAACCTTAAAAAATGTGTTTTTAGAGTACCTCAAGGTAAGCTATTGGGACGCGTAGTGTCCAAAGAATGAATTGTGATTGATCCCGAATGGGTAAAGGCAATTAAAGAACTTCCCCTACTAGTCAACAAGAAAGGAATCCAATCTTTCCTAGGGAAGGTAAATGTTGTGAGCAAATTTATTTCATATTTTGCAAGGATAATCAGACCAATCACTCTGATGCTAAAAAATGACCAATCATTCAAATGGACTAAAGAAGCTATAGAATCCTTTGAGAAGGTTAAGGATTCTATCTCTTCAACTCCTGTTTTGGCTAATACATACCTATCAAAGGACTTCATAATGTATGTATTTAGCAACAAGTCAAGCATTGCTACTATCTTAACACAAAAAGATGATGAAGGAAAGGGAGAACATCTGATAGCATTCCACTCTCTGACCCTAAAGGAATATGAGATGAGCTAAAAATTCATCGAGAGACAAGCCTTCACAATAGTTCAGGGACTCAAGAAGTTATGACACCTAATCTCTTGCAACAAGGTGGTTGTTTATGTCACGCATTCTAGTGTGCGCGAATACATCATGGAAGGAGAAATCACTGAAAAGAGGGCTAATTGGATCACCAAGATCCTTGAATATGACATTGAGGTTAAACCTACAAAGACCATCTAAGGAAGAGGAGTATGCGAATATCTGGAACATGATGAGGAGATGACAGCTGAAGAAGAATAGTTGAAATTGGTTCTAATGAATAAGTATGAGTCCAAAGGTTGTTGGCTAGCAAATAGAGTGAGATTCATGCATACAGGAAAAGATTCTACCAACTTCAAAACAATGGATATGCACTTATTGAAGGGGTCCTTTTCAAAAGGAACTTTAACAGTATTCTATTGCGGTGTGTCACTACAAAGCAGGCTACGAGGATTCTCATCACTTTCCACAGCAGTCTCACATGCAGGAATTTCTCTGCAAAGACCACCGCCATCAAAATTATGTGCATTGGGTACTTCTAGCCCACACTATTTAATGACTCATATGCCTTGGTAAAAGCTTGCAAGGAATGCCAATTCTTTGTAGGAAGAAGGAAAAATTCCACAACGCCCCTCAACTTGATAGTAGTCAATGAGCCATTTGCGCAATGGGGCCTTGATTTCATCGGGATGATTAATCCCACCTCAAGCACTAGACATAAATGGATTCTGATGGAAATTGACTACTTCACAAGGTGGACTAAATCCATGCCCCTAAAGAATGCAACAGAGGTAGAGATAGTGGACTTTCTTGAAGAACTCATGAGGAGATTTGGCCCTCCTAAAACGATCATCTTCGATAACGCCAAAGCTTTCCTAGGCTCTAAGGTATGTCAATTCGCACTCATGAATGACATATTCTTAAAAATGTCATCAAATTACTACCCATAGGGTAATGGCCTAGCAAATTTGACTAATAAAAATTTAGTCTGACTCATCAAAAGGATCGGGTTGGAGCACCTATGGGAATGGCATAAAAATCTTCGGGCGGAACTTTGGGTAGACTGCATAACTCCTAAGCAAGTCCTCAAGAATTCACTATACAAGTTAGTATATGGAAAAGAAGCCATATTGCCTATCTCCATGGAGATTTCGGCACTGTAATTGCTCAAATCTCTCGAGATAGAGCAAAATGGTGCCATGGAGGTTCGGTTAGCCAAGTTGCTAGAGGTACAAGAAAAGAGAGAAAAGTCCCTAATGGCCATGACTAACTACCTACATGTGCTTAAAAGATGGTTTGACAAGAATGATTCGGACCAAGGTTTAAAGTGCGGGGACCTAGTGCTAAAGTTTAATGAAAGGGTTGCAAATCCTAACCAACACGGGAAGTTTGACAGCTTATGGGAAGGCCTTTTCAAAATAATTTGGTGCAAAGAATATAACACATTCGAATTGGAAACCATGGAGCATGAACCACTGGGAATTTCATTCAACGGGATTCATCTAAAATTATTTAATTAGGCTCGAATTGTTCTACCAATGTAAATATGTGAATAATGTAATTATTTTTTGCTTGTGTTTTTGTCAGTTGGTCTTTCAAATAATTAACTCTATGGTGAGAGGAAGCAAAAATGAATGGAACCCATTATTGCAAAGTGCAAAAATATTAAAAGAACCCATGAAGCAGAGAAAAATGACACCCATACTGAAGTGAAGTGATCACACATATGCTAAAAGGGAAGAGCAAACCCACATTACAAAACAACGGGAAAAAGAGACAAAATATTTTAACATAAGCTATATTTCATTATATTTATATACTTTGCTAAATACAGTATCAAAATGGCTTGGAGGTTGTGCTTTTAGAGTATATATCTATATATATGTTTTTTGTATCTTATTTATATATCTACAGTGGAGCGTTTTCTAGGCATATGTACAAAAAAAGGACTAACGAGCTTTAATTTTTTTAAGCAGGTAAAACAAAATCTTCAATCATGAGCATGAGCAGCAGTAATGACAACATCAATGGCAACATCTAGAATTATTTCATTAGTAGGGGTAGCACCAGGACTAGCAGCAATAACATCTGCGAGAGCGATGAAAGTGGCAGAGGGAACACCAAGTTCTTGAAGTTCATGTACCAGTCAAGATCATAAAATGACACCATGTTGTACAAGTGGAAGAGAAAGTGACAAGCATGGCTAACTCTCTAGCGATGTTCTTCCTGTGACTGGAGTCAGATATTGCGAGTAGGAACGACAACCACGATATGACCGCATCTTCTTCAATGAACTTATGGAGGTCACTCATAGTTGAAATACCTCCACCTAATGTAGCATTCACCACTGCCTCTCCGAGGCCATTCAGGTATTTCTTTGGGAAGATCTCTTTTACCAGGCAGAGAATGAGTGGCTTGGGAATCTGGATGTCGAGTATTGATGCGACAAAGTGAGATAACACATCAGTGTTAACTCTATATTTATCTTCATATTTAAGGAAGTCATGTCTCAAAACCCATTTCATGGCTATGATGGCCAAGGAATGCTTTTTTTGGTCATCTTCTTAAGGAACCTAGTTGAAATTTCGCCCAGAAAGGCCATTTGGGATTTATGAGAAACCAACCTAATTGGGGTATTCATGGTGGTAATCTTTGCAACTATCTTAATACTAGCTTCATGCAAAAGAGCCTAAGTCTAGCCTATGCAAATTCTATGCAACTGCTAAATGTTGAATGTTAAGCCAATCACCTTTTACCAATTCTGCTAAAAATTGCTAAGTGTGATTTTCACTATTGCCTAAGCATCTATTTATAGAGATGGCTAGGATAAACATAGTTATTTGCATACCATAAGCATGAGGTTAATCGAGTACCATCTCAAAATTTGTACTAAGGCTCACTTGAATTTCCCACCCAATTGCATTTGTAGGTACAATTTGTTGCATGCAAGGATTAGTATGAGCTAATTAATTAGCATAAGCTAGTGGCAATCACCGGTGGTATTCCATATGGCCAAATGCTAAGGTGTCATTCTATAGGTGCTTCTCAAACTCCAAAAAAGAACACATCTTTTTCAGGAACTTATTATATATTTTGGCTTAATCATTCCATTCAGGATATTAATTGCCATGACATACAAATGCCTAAGCTACCTTCAAATTGCCGGCTCAAGTTCCAAGAAAATCACGTCGAAGTACATCATTTCCAAGGTGTTGTGGTATGTGGTGACTGATCATGCTATACTATACACACAGTATGTATCTAGCAACTAATTTTTTTCCCTTTTTTTTTGCGTCGTCACCGAAAAAGGAAAAATCACCAAAAAGAAAAAAACTGACTTTGTAAAAACCCTAATTCTGGAAGCTTCTAAAAAGCTTGTTATAATTGGTTTGGATGGGGGTTGTAGTATGGAAATATTAGCAAGATTTTAATATGTTTTACACTAGATAATAAAATAATTGGATGGTTGCAGTTTTGTGGATGTAGCCCAGATTGGGTGAACCATGTTAAATTCTTTGTGTTGTCTTGTTTCTACTATAATTTTCTATGTTTTATTTCTCTATTTTATTGATCAAATCTACATTTAATTGTTAGATATCTTCTTTTCTAACCCTAACAAGTGGTATCAGAGCAGGTTTTGTTTGATTATCATCTACATGAAAGTCTCATGGTTGAGTGGGAGTCTCATGATTAAGTGGGAGCAATGGCGGACGAGGGTAAATTGAAGGTAGATAAATTCAATGGGTAGAACTATCAGTTATGGAAGATGCGATGGGAGGATTATCTCTATCGTAAGGATTTATGAGGCCATTGGAAGGAATAGCCAAGAACCGCAACAATGAGTGATGAGAATGGAAAATTTTGTATAGAAAGGCGCTTAGAGCCATTTGTTTTATGCCTAGCAATAACTGGCATTCAATATTACAACAACAAATACAACTCAAGAGTTGATGGAAACCTTGGAAAAGTTATATGAAAAGGATTTTGCTTCAAATAATGTATTTCTTATGAAGTATTTATTTAATATGAAAATTGTAGAAGGTGGGTCAGTTGTTGATCATTCAAATGAGTTTAATACAGTTACCAATCAATTAAATTTTGTAAATGTAAACTTTGATGAAGAAGTTAGGGATCTTTTGATTATGTGTTCTTTTCCAGAAACTGGAATAGTTGTTAGCAATTATGTTTCTGGTTCGAATACACAAAATTTGATGATATTGTTGATGTTATTTGAGTGAGGTAATTTGTGGGAAAAAGCTTGCGGAACATCCACATTAGGTAGTGTTTTGAATGCGTAAAGTAGGGGAAAAACAAAGGAGAGAGGAAACAATTCTAGAAGTTGTGTGAAGTCACAAGGAAAATCAAAGGACAAAAGGTCCTAATCTACAGATAAGATGGATTGTTGGTATTGTGGTAAGCCATGTCATTTAAAGAAAGATTGTTGGTCTTAGAAAAATAAAGGAGACAAAAAGGAAGGCAATAAAGAGGAAAATCTGGTAAGTAATAAATCTAATGAGGATGCTTTGATTCTTTCCCTTGATAATGCTGATGATTCTTAGGTGTTAGATTCAGGGGTTTCATTCCATGCTACACCCCATATAAGTTATTTTCTTGATTATGTCCAAGGGGATTTTGGGTTGGTTTTTTTTGGAGATAACGAACCCTGTCAGATTGTTGGAAAGGGAAGAATCAAGATTAAGTTGCAGAATGGGAATCATTGGCTACTACGTGAGGTAAGGCATGTTCCAAAGTTAAGCAGAAATTTAATTTCAGCAGGGCAACTAGATGATGAAGGCTGTGTTGTTACTTTTAGTGATAAAAAATGGAGGGTCACAAAGGGTGCCTTAGTGGTACAAAAGGTGTGAAAGTAGGCACCTTATATCTTTTTATAGGACACATAATTGCTCCTTCTACTTAATTGTTGCCGTAAAATGGTCATCAAGCTTAGGAACAAATTTGCTACGCTTAAGGTGTAGAAGATCATACAGCTTGCCGTGGACTCTGAATCAGCACTGTGGCATAATAGACTTGGGCATATGAGTGCAAAAGGTATGAAATAACTTCATTCAAATAATGTTTTACCAAGTCTAAATGTGTTAATATGGATTTCTGTGAAAGTTGTGTGTATGGAAAACAAAAGAGAGTAAGTTTTCTCAAAGATGGGAAGCAAAAGAAAGATGAGAAATTGGAGCTTGTGCATACAGATGTATGGGGACCAGCTCAGGTATCTTCTCTTGGTGGCTCTCTATATTATATTACATTCATTGATGATGCAACTAGAAAGGTATGGATTTATTTCCTTAGGCAGAAATCTGAAGTATTTGAAACTTTTAAAAAATGGAGAAGTTTGGTTGAGAATGAGACGGGAAAAAGGTTAAAATGTCTCAGATCTGATAATGGTGGTGAGTATTGCAGTAAAGAGTTTGAAGATTATTGTTCCTCTAATGGTATTCGTAGGCAGAAAATGGTTCCAAGGACTCCACAAGAAATGGAGTGGTCGAACCATGAACAAAAACAATAATGGAGCATGCATGGACTATGAGATTGCATGTTGGGCTGCCTTTAAAATTGTGGGAAGAGACTATAAACACTACTATTTATTTAATTAATAGAGGTCCCTCTAATCCTTTGGGTTGTGGTATTCCAGAGGAAGCATGGAAAGGTAAGAAGGTGAGTTATTCTTTTCTAAAAACTTTCGGTTGTGAAGCATTTGCACATGTAGATTCTGAAAATAGAACCAAGCTTGATGCAAAATCAAAGAAATGTATATTTGTTGGATATGGTATTGATGAATTTGGCTATAGGCTTTGGGATTTTGAAAATCAAAAAATTGTGAGAAGAAGGACAGTCATATTCAATGAGAAAGTGTTGTGGCCAAAGATCCTTGCTTCCAACATGAGAAGCAAAGAAAAAATTGGCGTAGTGTTGGATGATACCCAAACATGTTTCAAGTGGTTCCTCAAGGCCGGGAAACAACATCAACAACAAATACCACAAACTCTTGTTAGACGATCTTCAAGGATAAGTAGACCTCCAAAACAATTCTCTCCCTCTTTGTATACTACTTTTTTAACTGATGCTGGTGAACTAGAATATTATGATGAAGCTATGCAGGTGGATACCAAGGTTCAGTGGGAGCATAGAATGAAAGAAGAAATGGACTCCTTGCTGGAAAATTAGACTTGGGAT
>VDFB02037478.1:0-13803 GCA_007258455.2 Sequoia sempervirens | reverse complement strand
AATTGCTATGGATTGTCATGGCATTCCATCACCGTGAGACTGCATTTCTTTTAGGCATTTTTTCAAACAATTCACCGCCTTGTCTATGTTATTGCTTACTATTATGCTTTGGTAGATTTTTTCCAAGCATCCATAGCTTGTTCGAAAGCACCTGTTTGAGGTTTTTAATTTTTAGCCATAGCATGAAGGTGTTGAACTGTTTGATAAAATGCTTTGGTAGACGTATGAAAAATGTGGTAGCATAGAAAGGTAGTGAACTATTTGAAAAAATGCTTCAAAAAAATGTGGTCTCATGGTGATGGAACGCCATAACGAATGCCATGACAAGCAAATTTCTATGGATTGTCATGGCATTCCATCACCATGAGACCACATTTCTTTGAGGCATTTTTTGAAATAGTTCAACGGGCCTCGCCTATGCTATTAAGTTACCATTATGCTTTGATAGATCTTTTCCAAGCATCCATAACTTGTTCATAAGCACCTCGCTTTTGGTTTCAGCCATAGCAACAAAGGCGTTGGAATTGTTTGATAAAATGCTTTGGTAGACATGTATGAAAAATGTGGTAGCATCGACAACTGTCACCATTTGATATTTATGCAGTTGTAGTATGTTTTGTGCAATGTAATCAGCGATATGAATATAACCAACAAAAATCTATTTTCTATAATTCATGGATTGAACTTTGTATTTTATTTGCTCTCAATGTCTGTATGCTATGGAAATGCCATTACATTTTTTTAAAAAGTAGTTTCTTACTATTTTTCTTCAATTTTTTATGGTTTTTTGTAAATCTACCAAAAAACCCTAGTTTTTCTACCAAAAAACAATATTTTGAAAAAAATCAACTAAAAATAAACAAATCTAATTGAAAATTTGATAAAAAATAAAGAACTTTACCTGTTAGAGATGGACTCCAAATCGGATATCGGATTTCGCTCTCCACTGTGCGCCCGCCGCCGATGAGCCGAAAACAAATGAGAATGACTGTTGGTCGCGGGCCCCTTTTTATATATATACTTAACAAAATCGGATATCTGATTCCCAGAAGTAAGTTTCCCTTTGTCTGGATCGGAATGAGTGTTTTTCATATACTTCAACAAAATCGGATATCCGATTCCTAAAACTAAGTTTTCCCTCTGCCTCGGTAGTCACCCCAGCTCCAAAAAGTCAACTCACCATTTTCGCATTTTTGAGTCGTAGAAACACGTATTTTTTTCTCCATTGCCACTTTTTGGCATACCATGATCCTGCACATGCCCATCACTATATCATTCTATTGAATGATGCAGAAGGGATTTTTTTTTAATGAAAAATCATGAAATGTAGTAGAAAATTTAGTAAAAATCCCATTTTGGAAGGTGTGAAAAAGCACATTCAGAGTTGTACCTTGGGCACAAGGGGAAAACACGAAAGAAATACTTGCTTTATCTAGCCTTAGATGGTTGTTGGTAAAGGATATCCCTCATGAGCTTTAGGTTCTCATTCCTTAGTTGCTCAATCCTTTAGGCACTATGCTAAGGGTGGATAATTTGAGGGTTTCCCTCCTAAATATGAACGTGAGGGTGTTAATCATCGTCACACCCAGTCAAGAAGTACTATAATTTTTAGATGTCCATATGGATTATAGTATTCAATCTTGTCAAGTTGAAATTTTAGGCAGGCTTGGAGCCTACTACTTATGCAAGCTTGAAGGGAATTTAAGAAAAGAATGCCCTATTATTCAAAAAAGCAAATCCAAGGGCATCCCTAATCCTAAGATGACAAAAGGTGATTCAGTTGTGGATTTTTTCAAAGAGGTCAAGGTGGAAGAAAACCTTAACCTACCCCCTCAATCCCCCTCTAATATCTCAAACGACCATTGTGAAAACATAGACATGGACTCTTCTAATCACTCCTCTCTCGAGGAGGTGGTGTGCATTGCAACCCCAACCCCAACTCCTTCAAGCTCGATGGATTTGGATAACCCTTTCAATCCCCTACAAGAAGTGGGTGAAGGGTTCTCGTTTCTACATTAAGGCCAAACTCCCTAGTTCCTTCCCAAGATGCCTACAAAGAGGCGGGTAATAATGTCTTTGATGGGGAAACCAAACTAAATACACAAAAATTAGTAATGATGAAGTTAAGAAAGAATATGCAAATAAAGAAAGAAGCAGGCTCAATGAAAATAGAGCTAAAAATCCTCCTTTATAAAGCTTTTAAACTATTGGACCCACAATTGATTGAAACTTTTTTAATTGCAAGCCGATTGAAGGGGATTCTTTCCCATGGTGTTGAAGAGGGAAAATATGAACAAGGTGACCTCCAGCGTGGTGTTGGATGCTCGCTGAGCACTATGGCTCATTTTCCATCGAGCCCTAAGATGAAGGAAGCATTTGAAAGCTTCTTATCTAGTGGTGGGAAGGAGGTACAAATGAGTGATAGTACCTCGAGGGCACCCAACTGTCAGGGTGGAAGTCTTGAAGTGGATACCCAAATAACAAAGATGGGGATACCTCAGCAATGGAGAAGGGAAAAAATTATTTGGATTGTGTCATTGAAAGTGTCAACAAAATGCAAGAAACTATGATCTCCTTAATTAAAAGAAATGATGCTACTTTGGAATGCTCAAGGAATAAAGAGGATAACCAAGTGGGTGATAAGGACCTAACCACTGAGAAAATGCCCGAGGCTGATTTAGAAAAGGACAGTGAAGCTACAAGGTTATTTTGGGGCCTAGTTAATGAACATAATGAAATCCAAGAGATTACTTTGACCATTCCCCTTGGCTCAAAAAGGAGATGTCAGAAAAAAAATTTGTCATCAAGATTAATGGTGACAATATCATGTTGAGTAAGAACAAAAGAATAAAGACAAGCCTTGTGCTTCCCACCTTGAGCACCAAGAGATTGGAAAGTGAGGGCACCTAGATCCTAAATATTTTGAAATGTTTAGGAAAGACAAAGAGACCTATTTCAATCCTACTTCTAATGATCATTAATTGCACCTCATGGAATGTGAGGGGGTTAGAATCCCTAGACAAGAAATACTTGGCGCAAAGGTTTCTCAACATGGAAAAAAATGACTTTGTGCTCTTGCAAGAGGTAAAGGCTATTGGGTTCACACTTGAAACCAATTTGAGGTTTGTTTGGAGTAATTCCTTAGCCTTGGTCTCCAATCATGAAAGGGGAAAAGGGGTCCAACTGTTATTCTAATGACCAAGGTCTGGGAACAATTTCTCATAGGGAGTGGGATATTGGGCCTTGTAACAGGGTTGTGTGGGCACCATTTGAAAAAGATAGAGCCAAATTTGGCAAATGTTCAATCTATGCCCCAAATGTTTATAAAGAACACATTGAGCTCTGGAAATGGCTTGCAACCCTTCCTGATATCCCTTTGATTTTGGGGGGGACTTCAATATGGTGGATAATAGGGAAGACAAAAGAAGTGGCCTGGACATGGACTGGAAAGGGAATGAGAAACATTTCTGGTTGAAATTCAAAAATAGACTCAATTTGATGGATCCTCTAGAGAAGAAAAAGGATCAATGCAAGTCAGTGTGGTATACCTAGTGCAATGCTCAGAAAGGAGGGAGGAGGACCTATTGTAGGTTAGATAGATTATATGCAAACAAAGATTGGTACAATTTCACCCTACTAGATGGGAGTTAGAGTGTGATGTTCTATCCCTTCACACTCTCAAATCACCACCCAATTAAAGCCTTATTTTGAACTTAGCTCAAAAAAAAGAAAGGGAAAAGGGACAAAACTTCATACTTATGTTAGTCTACTAAAAGATGAATGTTCCAAAGTTGCCATATGCACCCTTAGGGAAATAAAAAAAGGTCTCCTTGGGGGTGAAGGATTAATCAAAAGATGGGAGGCCAATGTAAGTGGGTGGAAAATATTATGCCAAACAATTGGAAAGCATATGGTAATGGAAAGGAGAGAAGAAAACACCCTCCAAGATGAGTTGTTGAAGACAAAACTAAAGTTGCAAAATATTCCAATGGATGAGAAAGCAAATGAGGAAATGGTAGTAGCAAAGAATTCCCTTAGGTGGTTGTAAGCACACAAACTACAAGGCCTAAAAATAAGAGCCAATCTCAATTGGCTAGAAAATAGGGATAAAGGGTCCAAATTCTTTTTCAGGTTCCTAAAGGAGAAGGGTGTTAAAGAACAAATAGATCAAATATGTCATAGTGGCACCCTCTTCACCACCTGGGAGGATATTTTAAAATAGTTTTCCCTCCTTTTCAAGGAACTCTTCTCCTTTGAAGAAGAAACTAATGAAGGGAGGAATGCAAGGAATCTTATTAAGGGAATGATTCCCACAAAAATATCCATGAGGATGCTAAGCTATTGGACAAAGACATCAGTATAGAAGAAATCAAGACTGCCATCAACTCAATGAATAATGATAAGTCTCTAGGAGAAAATGGTCTCTCGGTTGAGTTCTACAAGACCTTTTCAGATTGGATCTGTGAAGATCTTCACCAAGTTTATTTGGAAGCATTTGACAAAGCCTCACTAGGGGAAAACATTAACAGAGCAATAATTAGGTTGCTACCCAAAGAAGGAGACAAAACTAGCATGAAGAACTCTAGAGACCAATAACACTTTTGAATGTCTCCTATAAAATTTTGGCCAAAGTGCTTGCATTAAGAGTGGTCAACATTCTGCCAAAGTTCATAAACAACACCCAAACATGCTTGATACAGGGAAGGTACATTCTAGAGAACCTCATCACCAGTTGGGAAGCTATGGAATGGAGTAGAGATTCCAAGCAAAACTCTACTATGTTGTAGCTATATTTTGAAAAGGCATATAATTTGGTTGAATAGAACTTCCTATAAATAACCCCCAAATCCTGAAAATCAATTAAATTCATTCCCCAAAGTCATTTACCATATAATTTTACTACTAAATCCATATAAGCATTTAACTGAATTAAATTGCGAAAATAAAAATTTTAACATAACAACCACACATTCACAAGACATTCACAACAAGGATTACAGTATCTAGAATCATACCAATAGCAGTATCCAGGTCAAAACAAGTACATAACTAGGTACTCACACTCAAATCGAGTACAATGGGTAAGAAAAGACAATAAATGGCCAATGTGACATCTCCTTATAACCATCATCAAAGAATACTCAGACCTTTGGAGCCAAGTGGAGAAATACCTAGTACAAGTTATTCAATAGGAGAGATTTTCTAGAATTTCCATATAAACTCAATTTCTAGTAAAATACAAGTTTAGAGTAATTTCACATGCATAGGTATAAAAAATTATATGTGAACACATAGATGACTATGACATGATATATTTATTTCCTTTATAAATCAATGTGTTCTTTAAAGATTTTTCTTTTTGTAAATTGTATATGGATTTCTCTCTTGAATGAAAAGGCACACCAAATATTTTTAAATAAAATATAAAAAATTATATGTGAACACATAGATAGCCTATGAGATAATAATGTGTTCTTTAACAAATTTTCTTGTTGTAAATTGCATATGAATTCCCCTCATGAATTAAAAGGCACATCGAATATCTTTAAATAGAATGAAATAACAATGTATTGTATGAATGAAACTCACAATATCTTGTAGAAGGGGACTAGAATTTAGTTGGAGTAATGGATGATGAAAAGCATGGTAGGGCTTACCATTGTAGAGTAATAATTAAAGCGACGACTCTCTTATAATGGGGATCGTCCTTTGTTGTGTAAATGAGTTAAAGCAACGATTCTCTTTTGTTGTGTAGATGAGTTAAAGCAACGATTCTCTTATGTTCTGTATAGCACTTTCATCGCCGCTGTAAAAGAGAAAGGCAGAGGTGGGGAAATTGTCCCCGCAGTTTCATGTAAGTGCTCCATCATGCTACGCTACAGTCCACCCTAAATTCCACATACCATTGTACGTTAAAGACATAAAAGAGATGGCGACATTTCAATTCACTTTTAAAAGTGGAGGCCTTGCAACCAATCGATTTTTGAACTAAGGCGGACTGTTATGATAAATCAAGGGCGCGTATCGTTTTTTCACCCAGGCTAAAGCAAACAGCGCGGAAGGCTCATCGTCATAATGGAAACTCTTTGGTGTGCTCAGATAGTACGTTGATCTGGTTGGTGGCGGGACCGAAATGTTTGCTTCCTATGGAAGCTGTTTGAAGTGATTTCATATTGACTTGGAGGCTTTCTCATTCCAAGTTTTGCACATTTGCGTGCCCAGAGCATATTTTGAGAAATCCAAGAGCATCTCTTTAGCATATCAATCTAACTTACACTACAAGTTCATTTCCACGGAATCTTTCACCATAAATATAACTTACACTACAAGTTCCTTTCCAGGGAATCTTCCCCATAAATAGATTTGGACACTAATGCAGTGTATACCTCGCCCTTGTACTTAGAGTTTCAAGGATTACGTCGATAGAAAATTATATCTATGCAGGTAATCTCCAAGAAAGTCATATGTAACATACATAAAAAACATAATACCCTTCATTCTATGGCAGAAACCATACACAATGCTTTAACTAGAGGGGGTCACGGGGAGTAACGATTGTTTAGACGGTGAAAATTGGTAAAATCATACTTGCCAGGGCCCATTTGGAGGTTTGCCCCTTAAAATTTGCTGCTTTAAATATTTAAACTTTGATGTTCGAAAATTTATCGTTTATATTTAAAAAATTAAAATAAAAACTAGCAATGACACCTTCGTGTGCAATGGGTACACCGAAGAGGTGTGAAAGGTCAATTAGGGGAGAGGGGCCCATAATGGAGCAGGGTCCAATAGTGGAGATAGAAGTAGTCCTCAGTGGGCCCCATAGTGGAGCACTTTAATATCCAATTGCAAAACACTTTTTATCCATAAAGTATGCAAAGTGACAAATCATGTCATGCCACACTAGCTCACCAATAAAACATGACTTAGTGCACCACTATGGGTCTCACTTTTTTCTGGGCCTTTTTGGATATCTCAACAAAAAGCATGCTGATGTGGCATCATATTTGATGATGTGGCCCTAAAACGAAATATAGAAGCACATGCATTGCCAAATAAACTGTTGTACAGAATTGGGAGTGATTTGAAATTTCCACATAGGATTTTGAGAAACCTCAAGTTAGGGTGCTCCACTATAGGCCCCTCTCCCCTAGTGAGAGGGTGTTTTTTTTTTTTTTTCTAAATCACATAACTCATAAGAATTGCATTGAAGTGCAGGTTAATGTTGTTTTGAAAGCTGGTTTTCTGTATTGAATAAATGCAACATATACTTAAACAAAGGAACTTGAAAGATTTTCCTGTGAAGTATGAAAGTGGAATATGTGTCATTCGTATTTTCCCACAATATTTAGCTAAAAGTTAGAGATATTGTGAGTACTATTGTTATTCTGCTTAAGCCTGTAAAATCCAATTAAATCAGTGTAAACCCCTTAATCGTAATGTATAAGTTAAATAGAAACACTTGCTGGAAAATTATATTGATATGAAGTATAGTGACCATACGCTTCTTAGCAATGAGAAACGAACTAAAATATTTGAGATTTAACTTAAGGAGGGTGAGTTCATGTATCTTAGCACATATTACACAACTTGAAAAAAGGGTTTTCAAAAATTTGGTCCTCAATGGAAAATCAATAATCCATACAAAAAAATGACATGTAAAATTTCATGATATATAATTATACCTATAATATTATAACCTTTACATAAGAATACAATTAAAACAATAAACTATAATAATTGAATGCAACCATAATCTAAAACAAAAATATATAGTTGAAAACAATTATAAATAAATTTAAAACTTCAAGAAGATGCAACCTGGGAAAGTAAAAATTGTATCCTACTCTCATTACTATAAAATTAAAAGTCATTGGTTTAAAGGTGAATAATAAAATATAATTACTCAAAAATAATAAAATGATAATAACTTTCTCATTTCCAAGCCAAATTGTAAATTTAAAAAAGTTTTGAAAAGCTAATTCATAAGGGAATAAAACCCAAAAATGTTTTTAGGAGATTGATAAGGGTGTAAAAGTTGTTCAAGACAGAAGTTTTGATATTCTAAAGCAAAATGTGATAGTAAGATTAAGATCTATAAATCAGAAAAGTATTCCCAAAAGGCAGATTAAATATAATTAAACTCATTTTGCCAAACCGGGTGCAATCTAATATATTGCTTTAAGATTCAATTTATTTGTAGTAGATCTCTATGAACACTAACTTTTATATCTTTGGCTTTAGTCTACAATATCAAGGCAGTAAAAAAAAATACAGGTTACTAAAAATCCAGACAATATCCATATTATTAGAAATAAGAGAAGAGGTAATTATATTCAACACAATATTCATAAAATAAGAGATTGTAAAACTCCTTTTATATATAGATAAATTGTTAAGGATACACATCAAAGAATATCCAGATGGGTTTAAATAGAAGTGAAGCGCCAATTCATAAAACAAACGAATAAGAAAAGCAATAAAGGGAAATGAAGCGCCAATTTTGTGTTTCGTAAAGACATAATTGTAGAAACATCTGTAGTAGCCCTCATATTTTGTTGGGGATCGTTTGGGAGTGATACGAAAATAACGAAAAAATGCAATCCCTTTTTGAATGCAATGGCTTGTGAAGAACCTGCAGCTAGAATGCTTGTATTTGATATACAATCTATGTATTTGATTATTAAATTTGCATACTAAAAAATATTGATTTTGAACAAGTAAAGATACACCATGGAAAAAAAAAATTCTATATCACCCTCTCTTTCCCTCTCCCTCCCGCTATTGTTCATTTGGTAATCTAAACATATTGGCAGAAAATCAAACAACGAGACAGAATGGAAGGTTCTCCTAGCAAGATTGCAAGCAACATATGTGGCTCTGATTGTATTTGGAGGAAGTATTAAGATGGCTAGCTAAATTTGATCACGTGTCTATATCCCATTGCTATCAAGAAGTGAAGAAAATACAATGGCAAATTCATTTACTAACCAGGGTGTTATTCAAGTTATTTTTTTCTACTTTGAAAGTAATGATGTAAATGAGTGGAACAATCTTGATCGCATTCTTCTCTTCAATCAATCCCCTTGAGGGATTCCTTGTTAATGTGAGTAAGATACTAATGAATTGTATACAGTGGAACAATGATGTGATCTGCCACTCATATATGGGGATTCATTTATTATTTTCATTAACACTTATGGAGCGGTTGGTACCAATGTCAGGAGTGATGCTTGTTATAAGTCTGAAGGCAACAATGTGCTATGATGCTGAATGGTTGTTTATACATGTTCTTCTTTTGTTGTTTTTTGTTTTAGGTTTTCTACGTGTGCTTTAGCGGATGACTTTAAGTAGTACACAAGTTAAATTGAAAAACAAATACCATTGTATTATTTCACAAAAGAGGACCATGTATTCCAAATCTGTGCATACCTTGACCATGGCCTAAAATAGCATTTTTGCTTTCCCCTTGTCAAGGAATTGATTGTTACTTGCCAACCAGTTTAGAAATGGGGCAATGTGTAGTTGTAGTCTCCTAAGTAATTAGGACCTAAAAATGTTCAGCCAATAGGTCCTTCTGGTATATAGGAAGATCTTCATTATCCAAAAAATCATATTCAAGTTGATGGCTATAGAACTTTTGCAAAAATCAGGATGTAACAAAACCAATTCCCCACTCATCCCAGGGGAGTTGAAAGCATTCAAGTAAATATTAGCACTTCTTATAAAAAAAATCCCTAAATGAATCCTACAGGAGCACATATAGTTAGGATTTGAGATTTAGTGAGGATTTTAACTTTTCCTTTGTTTCTCTAAACTCATAAATAATAAAGGTGGTCTGAAGACATACAAAGCTTCAATGACAGGTAATCCAATAACTATGAACTAAAGCTTCAAAGTTTCATTTTTTTAAATTTCTACTATATATTCTTATTAAGTATTAACCCATGAATGGGAAGAAAATTGTCTTATATTAGAAGTAATGGTTGAGGATAAAAAACTCTACTGGAAAGGATTACACCAACATTCTCAATAATACTTTGTGATCCTTCAACATAATTTGATGCGAATTGGATTTCAGATTTAGAGTTTGTATTTGCCTACAATTCAACGGTGTTCTTGTAGGATTCATTTAGGGATTTTTTCGTAATATAATGGTGGGGATCTATTTTAAGTCTGAAGAATGAAAAGATGAGGCTATAGAGATACACACTATGGGAAAAGAAAGCAACAAAGAGCAAAGGGACTACCATAGGAACTGCGTCTTGACAAGCCTAACAAATGGTGATCTTGATTGCCAACGCAAATGCACTGGGTACAAATACAATATTGTTATTAGTTAGGTTACCAGACTATCCCAGAAGGAAAAATACCCACTTCCAATCGTCATACAGGTACAAGGCATTAAGATAAAAATATATAAACATGTTTTTGTAATGCAGAAGGTTAACATACTATAATTAGTTGAATTCATGGGAAGTGACTTACCTACAGATTCTATGCAAATTGTGTCAACCTGTCAATGATGCCAATGAGACAAAATGGGAAGAGCTCGCAGGAATTTTTTAGGAAACAACAAATTTTTTTCGAATGAAACCAACCAGACCCGTTTCAATCTCCACACCCAATTGTTGTAGTGTTGTTGCTTCAATCTATTCACAGTAAATGGGTGGAAACCATTAGCAGCAGGGAAAGTAGTAAAATATGGCGAGAAATATCCCACAAACCCTAACTATCGACAATGTCAAAGGCATACAGAAGGAATATTTTGGAGACAAACTCCCATCTACGAGTAAATGAATGAAGAAGAAGGAAGGCAACGAAGGAGAGTTAATGCGTTGTAGAGGGTGCACAGCTGCCATCGACATTAAATGCGACCTACTTTCCTTCCCAAATGATCAACAATTGCCCATAGATGGACAACCTTGCCAGCACCTCTGTGCTTTCCAGTCATTGATGGTAAAAAAGAGCTTCAAAATCTCAAAGAGTGACATGCCTTCAGTGTAAAAATATATATTTAAGTAAATTTGAAGTAAAATAAACTAGCAATCGCACCTTGGTGTGCAATGGGTATGCCAAAGAGGTGTGGAAGGTCAATTATGAAACAATTTGATTTTTTTTTTTCATACATTTGTGCAATATATCAGGTCACTTGGTAGGAAATTTATCAAATGATTTTGTTTGTGCAACAATGGTCTTAATGGATAATTAATAGCTTCAAATCAACTATGCATCCATTTATAGGGATCCAAACATGATTGAAACAAAACATATGAATTGGGAAGATAATTAGGCTTGAAACAAAACATATGAATTGGGAAGATAATTAGGCTTCATTTTTAGCACGCTCATTTTATGTTTGAAATAGGGAGAGTGTTACATCGGTGGTTTTCATTGCACCAAAAGATCAACCTATTAATGCACGATACAATCGCCATATTTATATAAGATCCAAAAGGAGGTGGTTAAGCCATGTCACGAACCTAAGTACTGCGATGCACAAGGAAGACCATGGGACACACCATCTTGCAACAATCCCCCCAGCTCAAGCAAAGGGTTCGAACCTATGACCTCGGCTTTGATACCAATTGTTACATTGGTGGTTGTCATTGCACCAAAAGATCGACATGTTAATGCTTGATACAATCGACAGATTTATACAAGATCCACATGAGGAAATTAAGCCATGTCACGAACCCAAGCACTACGCTACACAAGGAAGACCAAGGGACACACTATCTTGCAATAGAGAGAGGGAGAGAGAGGGATAGAAAGGAGAGATAGAGGGGGGAAGAGAAAGATAAATAGTGGGTAAGAAGATAGCATTGAATATAAAAAGTTATTGAAGATAGATAATGGATAAAGTCTTGTGAATGGAATAAGATCCATAAATGCATCGTGAAGAAGGGAATAAAGGAAATAAAGGAGAAAAAATAGACAGTATGCGCTAAGGATGAGATCTGAGAAACAATGGAATCCATACACAATGTCTTCACAAAATTTTTAGATCACTACATGAAACAATGTAAAGGGCATCCTATTCGGCATAATATGGAAGCATAAATGGCATGAATTATTAAATAAAGAGCTCCTCAAAGAAATTTCATTTTATGGAACTAAGTATGCCATCGAAGGAGAATGTCAAGATGTTTATGTTTGATATGGAAAGGAAGTATCCATTATACAAAAGGGCTTTTTTTTTCTTCAGTTCACCCATCCCAAAGGAACTAGTCAATCTTATCAAAAGAGATACAAGTATTCTATCTCATATAGATATTAGAGAAGGTAGCATTAGGAGAACTTGATGTTGGTGTTGTTGTTGTAAGGCCGCCAGGGCATCATGCAGAGGTTTGATTTAGGAACATTCTATCCGGGAAGAGATGATGGAAATTATAAAAACATTGGAGGAGACCTTAGCTTCAGATTTTTAAATTTGGTGTATAAACACCATGATTTGGAGATTGCAATAAACAAAGAGCTCAATGTAATGGCACAAAACAAGAAAAAGCCTGAGTGAATGAAGAGAAAGCTAGCAAAAAGAATAGAGATAAAAAGTGAAAAGCCCTAAATCCATCGGGGAGATATTTTCAATCGATGCAAGTTTCCCAGACCTCTCCAATTGTGAGGGTCTCACTGATGAGGAGTTTTCAAGGAGAGTTTCACCAACAACCAAAAGATGGAGCTTCATCAATGAGAGATATGAAGTTGGTAGGAAAATAATATGTCTCCTCAATTCTTCACGTCACTCTGATACTCTGATGCACGGGAAGAACACATTATTGGATTTTTTCATGCAATAAAATGCAATATGGAATGGGAGAAATAAAACAAAATGGGATTTATTGAGATAATGAAAAAACATGAATGATAAATCTTTACACTTAATAGTGTAAAATACAATTACATTTTCATCTGGGGGTTAAATATTTTCCCTGGGAAACTGAAAGAGAAAATAAATGGTAAAATGGGTAATTACATTCCCATTAGAGAAGATAAATAATGGGTAATTATTTTACTCAATTAATTTAATGAGAGGAAGTGCAACATAGAAGTGTAGCAAAGGGGAAAAGGATAATTATTTTTCATGAGAACACAAAAAGTAAAGATTAAAATATTTAATTTTCCAAAGGCAATTAATTAATTATTTTGTGGAAGAAAAGGAATACAAAAGAGATGCAACAAACAGCTATGAGGGGTCATAAACCTAAAACAGTGTATATATGCCAAATGAAATCAAAGGAAAGATTCATTAGAATTAGGAGTTATGTAGGAGACATACAAAAAATACTTTTAAAATGTGTATCATTGTTACCCTATTTTCACCTATAGGCCAAAAGGGGAACATTGCATTAGAATACATATTTTCTAACTTGTTTACTTCTTGTGCAGCTACAGGGGAGAATACGTTCTAAATTAGCACGTGGATTAAATGTGGCTCCCACAAGGGTTGAACCCAACATGCTAAGTATCATTTCTCTATTGGGAATATTTTCATCTTGTTTGCTATGCCTTGCTTTCCCCCCCTTCTATTTTTGTTTCCTTGTGCTTTTTTGCTTTCTGGTGGAGGCAGAACCGGAATTGTAAATGAACCTGAAACTTGTCTCAAGTTTCAAGATCGGGTCCCATTCCGTTTCTGGTTCCGCATTGTTGTGCTTTTCTATTTCTGTTAGAAAAGGAACTGGAACTGGAACCAAACCTGAAACTTGAGAAATTTTTAGGGGCCCGTTCCCATTCTGCTTCCGGTTCTGCGCTTTGTGTTCTTCTTTGTTGCTCTGGCGGACCTGGGACGTGGACCGGAACTGAACT